>JARYZH020000552.1:0-131375 GCA_030021035.2 Notholithocarpus densiflorus
TTTTTTTTTTTAATTAAAAAAAAAGCCCATGCGTGTGATGAGGCTAGTTTCATTATATGCTTTTGATTAACTACTTTGGTTTTGTTTGCTATGTCTACGTGTGCTTCAAAAAATTTGAAGGTGCAAAGTTGTAACGTCACAATTTGGTTCCTAAGCCCAAAAGGTAAAATGATCTAGGCCCAAAGAGCCCAATACAACGAATTTGTAGAGAGTGAGTTAGAAAACTAGGCTCCAATGAGTTGGGTAACAATTATAATGGATCCAGATGACAAGAAAGTAAAGATAGACTGGTTTTATCCAAAGAAAATCGTACTCGGCACAATCCGAGGAGATCAGTTCTTGTATATATCTCTTTTGAATTTGGTTACAAGTCTAGTTCTTGTTCCTACAATGTTTTTCTCTTAATTCCCAATCCCTTTCCCCTCAGGGTCTTCTTTCTATTTTATACTATCTTCTTTCTTTCATCTCCACCCTCCATGTGTAAATTAGATAGCTGGTGTTGATCCTTGTCCCATCAGCACCTTCCTGAAATCTTTGGAAGTAGCTGTAAGGCTGAAAATTACTGTTTAGGTATCACTTCCTCATTAATGCGGCCAAAGAGTTAGCTACAAAGCATTCAATGTGGTGGTAGCAGCTTTCTCTTAGATATTTCATGGCTTCCCTCTGTCCTGTGCTTTCATGATGCGTATCCTTATCAATAGAATCTCCCGAAACGTTGCCCTGGATGGCAGACCACACCTTTGGACCTCTGCTTTGCTAAGCCGAGAAGGCATTCCTCCTCAGACCACCTTCTTGGACTCTTATGACCAAACCCCACCTCTTCATTCACTAACACAGACTCCCATGACAGCGTTTGTCCATCCTCGGACTATTGGCTGTCCTCAGATTGGGCCCTCAACCCAACATATATATAGATATATACTTCTGGCCCTATCACACCTACAATAGCCCCTCGAAATTCTCCTTTCTTGCTCTTCGGGAAGAAAGGAGGATTTCTATATCACTACAATTACTCTACTCTTATCATACATCATCTTTGTCTGCACAAGTACCTTTTTAACTGCCCAACGCATGCTTTTGAGGCTTTGGCATTCGAGACACATCTTCATTAAATTTCTGTGGCTCCATGTTTCTGACATTCTACGGTGCAATGCAAATCCAATGGCTGAGGATTTTATTGGAACTCGGGTGGGAATTTTCCCGCTTGTCCTTCTTTCTTATACAAATATTGCTTGAACACTTCATTCACTTCACCTTTGCACTCATTCACTTTACCTTTGCACTCATAAATATCAAGATCCAGCCTGAGGAGAGTTCCTTTCTTTGCGTAAGTTACTTAAACATTTTCATTTACTTTCCTTTCTACTTTTCTTTACATAAAGCCCCTTTCTCCTCGGTCTTCTTAGTTTCTCCTTACCATCGTAGTACCTTTAACCCTCTTTCATACATGGGTAGAATTGCTTACTTGGTAGACTTCGCAGAGAGTATAGAGAGTTTCAAAGCTCAATATAGGATCCCGCCAGAAGTCTCCATTAGATATTGTAAGGCGGGGAACTAGCGCACTCAGAGGCAGGAGGGAGAAGTGGTAATCCCGATGATTGCCTTTATAGAGGGAGGAGTGGTAATCTCGATGAGAATCCCCATGGGCACAGTCACTAGGGATTACCTAAGGGTTCATAGATTAGCCCTCACCCAATGTGCCCTAAATATGTTTAGGATTTTAGGTAGCATAGATGTCCTTAATGAGAAGATGGGCTTAAACCTCATCCATCATGATGTCAACTGGGTTTACAACCTTTACCACCTAAAAAGGCAGGGATACTTCCTAAAGACTTGGTACCCTGAGGTTAGACTCATCTCATGTCTCCCTGAATCCAACAAAGGCATGAACAAAGACTTTTTAATTATCTCGGGAGAGTGGTAAGATGGCCTCCCCTACCCAACAAGAGAGGGGATACCAAGTAGGGTTTTAGGTCTAGGTTTATTATTTTAAAGTCACTCCCTTCTCCCTTTGACATATTCTGTTCCCAATTTTCCCCGTTTATGTTTGTAATTGAACTTCCCTTTGATTTGTGCCATTTTTTTGTTTTCCTAATGGTTTTGCAAATAAGCATGCCGTCGTTCTGAACTTCAATCTTGTCAACCAGCCGAGCCTAGACAAGATATTTAAAGCTGAGGTGTTCGTTCACAGTGACGGTCAATTAAGAGCAGCCCACCTCATCCTCGGCTACAACCCTCTCTCGTCCAGTTTTCAAGCGCTGAAGTGTGTGATTAAAGCGAAGGATCCGCGCTTGCACCAGATAAGCGTTGCTGCTCCAGGTTTTCTCACCACCAACCCTATTCCAGAAGGTGTACTTAAAGTAACCCTGCCACTTCAGTATACAATTGGAGAAGCCACCTCTTCCCATCCCGCTATCAAAGAAGAAGAGGAGGAAGAGATAGTTGACGTCTCGGACTTCGAAGACGATTTCGAAGTTTTCAACCTACTCTCCTCCTTGGAAAGCTCGGTTGGTGACCTCAACCTTCTCCCCCCAGCGCAAGTAGGTCACTCACAAGAAGATCCTGCCATCCCGGAAGCTGTGACAATCCAACGTAGGACCAGATCAAGTCTTCGGGACCTGATGGAGTCCCAATCAAGAGGCCAAGCACCAGATAAAACTGCCCAGACCAAACCCCCCACCCCTCCCTCCACCCAAGCCCAATGACCCGACCCTGCTGATCTAAAAAGGAAGAGGGATTATAGAGGGAAGGAGGTGGTGGAAGGGGGTAAGAGTCATTCTTCCAAGGAGGCCGAGCCCCAGAAGGGAGCCAAACAGGCTAGAATAACACAGACAGTGGTGGAGAAGAGAGGTGACTCTCAGATAGCTACTCCAGCTTGGTCTCTTGCCTTGGTGTTAGACGAAGCTGTCCTGACCGCTGACGCCTCCATCAGGGATTTCCAACAAGGGAGGGCTCGTTATGTGGCCGACGCTGTGGAGCTGGCCTTATTGTTGCCCGGGGACATGGCCGACCTAAGGTCAATGAGAAAACATGAGGCATTCCTCAGCCTGAAGAGGGACCTCGCTCTGGTAAGTCCACCAACTACCCCCTTTATCTTATTATTATTATAATATTTTTTTAGTTTGTACTTATACTTGACTTCTCTAACTTATGTATTTATTTTTTTTTATTTTTTTATTTTTTTTTTAAAGGCTGTTCAAGCTGCCCACAGAGCTGAGGAAATAGTCATCAGCTCCCACAACTCAATGAAGGAGGAGGAGGCTAGGCGCGTTGCTGCTGTGAAGGCTTTCGAGTTAGCAGAAAAGAAGACACAAGAGCTTAATACTAAGCTAATTGAAGCTGAACGGGACAAGAAAAGCGCCAAGGCCGCTTTAAATGGGGCGGAGAGGCAGGCAGAGGTTCAATGTAAGCAGCTTCGTCAAGCCGAGGATGAGCTCTCCATGGCCAAAACTCATAAAATTCCTGATGAAGAAACTAAAGGAGGCCGAGAAGGCCAAGGACCAAGCTGAGCAGGACAGGTATGAGGTAGGAGTGGCTGAGACCGAAGAGGCCCTTAGGGCTGAGGTCTCGGAGGTGTGTAGGTACTACTGCTTCCAGGTGTGGAACGAGGCCCTCAACCAAGTTGGGGTTGAGGCCTCCTCTGCCCTTAGGAGAGCAGAGAGTGTATACTACCCTCCTGTCATTTGTGCACCTAGCCCTTTTGACCCTAAAGCTAATACTGCTTCCAAGGAGGCAAATACTGGCGAGGAGAGCCCGACTAAGGTCTGTAGACACCTAATTTTACAACTTGCATTTAACCAACCGGTAGATCTTCAAATTTGTGATACAAAACAAATCTTGATGCTCTAACGATCATAATGGTGTGTCATGGGTTTTGATTGGACCACCTGATCAAAAGTTATCATACAAACAATTTTCAACGATCATGACTCACCTACACGATGGGCCCGATCATGTCCTATCTTAAACACTTAATTTTGATTGATTCCCACAAAAATTAATTTAAAATTAATTAAGTATGATTTTTGATTGGATTTCATTTTTATTTCATTTTTTTAAGAAGAAAAAAAAAATAAAAAAATGTTTTCCTTTGGGGCATCTTATTTGCTCTTTTGAAAAATTTTGGAGATGGGAAAAATTCAAAAAATGCTCAAGACCGTCATTATCTTCAGCAGCAACTTGAATCGCATTTTTGGCCTGGAAAACGTTGACATTTGATTTTCTCTAATTCTATAAAAGTTGTAGATAATTGAATTTTCTTTCAAAAAACATCAATTCCGAGTCAATTGGAATTTTTAGCAGCAAGTTATGGCCAAAATACGAAACAGATGCAGAAGATAACACAAAGTCAGCATTATCTTCAATTTTCTCTCAAAATTTCAAATGGGGATCAGCATCAAATTTGTTCAAGCCTATCTAATAGACTTATCCTTTCCCTTTGCTTCAGAAGAAAGATTTTTGAAAAAATAAATTGGATAGAGAAACAGATACATCCTGTGAAAAAATTCAAAAATGCTCAAAAAACGTTATTATTTTCAGCAGTAATTTGAAACGCATTTTTGGCCCAGAAAACGTTGAAATTTGGTTTTCTCTATTTCTGATAAAGTTGTAGATAATTAAATTTCCTTTCAAAAAAAACCCATCTTGAATCAATTGGAATTTTTATCGGAAAGTTAGAGCCAAAATACGAAGCAGGTGCAGCATCATCTTCAACTTCCTTTCAAAATTCAAATGAGGATCAACACCAAATCCATTCCAGCTCATTTAAACAGGTTATCTCCTCCCTTAGCTTTAAAGCTAAGCCATCCCTTCCCCTATAAATAGAGAAGACCTCTTCCATTTTCTAGACCCCGAATTCCCTCTAGAGAGCTAGTGAGAAAGCAGAAAAGAAAAGCTGTTGAGCAACCATTGTTCTTACTTTGGTTGTAGTTTAGTACTTCCTTGCTTTCTCCCTAGCCCTTTAAGTGATCACTTCCCCCTTTTTATTTATGCTGGTAAGTAGTTAATTATGTTCTCTAATTTTTTATACAAGCTAGAATAAATGCTTACAATTCATTATTCACTTCTTTTGTGCTATGCTTGGATGAACATGCCTATATATCTTATTGATTTTCTCTTACATGCTTAGATGAACATTTCTAGGTAATACACAATTTTCTCTTGAATGCTTAGATGAACACTTCTAGATTAAAGCACAAATTTCTCTTGAATACTTAGATGAACATGTCTAGGTAGTTATTTTACTTTTTTAAAAATGCTTGAACAAACATGTCAAAGTATTTTGATTTTCTCTAGATAAACATGTCTAAGGGATTTTTCTTTACTTCTTTTCATAATTGCTTGGATGATCAAATATGCTTAAATGTTTTATTTTTATTTGTTTCTCTTTGCAATTATGTTGATGACAAATAATATGACAACTTTGTTTTTCTTTCACATGCTTAGATGAACATGTCTAGGCTAGGAATTCTTTGTTTATATTGATCTCTTGGATGAACATGCCATTACCTTCATTCTTTTTTTACATTAAAATTGTCATCTAACAAGTTTTATTTTTTGTTTCTCTTTATGTCAAATTCCCCCAACACATATTTGTTTACAATTCTTGCAAATTACATGTTTATATGACATATTCTTTGTATTTGTTTGACATGACATGGCATTGGCCACCTTAACCTAGGAGACCGGTTCTACCGTGCGAGATGGGTGCTTAATCCCTTCCCATCTCGTAAATTAGCCTCCGAACCAAGATCAAGGGTTCTAGACTATGCTCTTGTATATACAATTTTACATTTTTTAGAATGTAACTAGGAAATAAAGCAATGTAATTTACTTTTCTTATGTTGTATCTAGGACAAAAAAGCATTGTAATTTTTTGTTACAAAATTTGATGTAAATTGTCATATACATTAATACAATAGAAGTATTGTTTATTGAATGTTTTCTTATTTTTCCTTTTAAATTAAATAAGTGGCGACTCCATGTAAAACCCTCGATCTAGGGGGAATACATTTTACAGTGGCGACTCCACTGGGGATGTTGAAGGCTAGACTCCAGTTTAGGTTATGGTGGCTAACCATGTCATTTGTTTGTTTATTGCTTTTAATAATATGTCATATTTGTTTGCCATAACATCATTTGCATGATTGAAATTGTATATGAATTGTGTGTGTTGCTCGGAAACCACGGTAATTGTAGCCATTGATCGCAGTCCTCCTGGATTCGTGTACCCAGTGGTGAACCTACCACCCCATCGCCTAAGACTCGCTTGATCTTTCTTGCGTTTCGTAAAGGACAAACTCTACTGTTTGGACCAACGCGGCGTTTGTACGTCACAAGTTGGGAGGTACAATGTCCTAGCTTTTGGGGAACCTATTAGCCTACCTTTTACCTTCATGTAAGAAGCCATAGAACTAATCTTTAGGTCAATCCCATAAAATACATTGCATCCCATGAATGTGTTTGGCTGTTGTTTGATCCATGATGTGCCTTAGTCCAATGCTTAGTGACGTGATCTTGTAACTGAGTAGGGGCATTAGTGACATTTCCAACTCCCTTCAAAGCCTAATTGAAATCCCTGAGGCCTACAATTTCTATCAAAATGGACTTATTCATGATAATCCTTCAAAAATTACAAAAATGCTTTTCTTCAGAAAGAAAAAATAATAAAATAAAATCAAGGGAAACTTTCAAAAAAAAAAAAAAAAACAAAAATCTTCCAACCAGGGGCATTGGGCCTTTTAGTGGATTTTCAAAAATCATAACCTTCTCATCAAAGCCCAGTCCGCTTGGAAAGAGTGTGAAATGTCAAAATTTTCAAATGTTATTTTCCTCAAGTACTACGTGAGAATTCCTTTGGTAAAGCTTTTGCAAATCATAATGCTTAATGGGCCAACCAATCAATGTGCACCAAGAGAGAATTAATTTCATTTGATTCATGTAAGGATCTTTGTTGAATCACTTAGAACATAAGAAGAAAAGGTCCTAAAAGGCAATCAAAGAAAATCCAGTTTTTAGAAAATCTCAACAAAAAGAGATTCCACCGATCAGAAATTCTCAAACAATGTACACTCAATCCAAATCTCAAAAAAAATTTTGTGTCACAATATTGGAGCATTCATAATTTTTATTCCAAGAGGAATTTACTAAAAGAGCTCGAGTTACTGTGCCTATAAACAAGCCTTACTAGGGATAGGAGGCCATCTTTGGTTTAGCCATATTATTCCTTAACACCCATTACAAATATTATCCATTACTAGCCCATTTTAGCTATTAAACAGTTAGCCTTTTTTTCATGAACCCATAACAACCTAAACCTAGGGTGGGAAAATTCGAGTGTGCATACTCAAATTTTATGCTATGGAGGACAATCTCATAGCTTCAATGAAGACATCAAGAAAAGCAGAGTCCATCAAGATTAGAAGAAACAATGGAGATCACGTTTGAGAATGCAGATGATAATACTCCATCAAGGTGAGAAGACTAGAGTTCATCAAGTTGAAAGCTAAGAGATTCCATCATACGGAAAGAGATGAGAGCTCATCAAGTCAAAAAGCATGAAGCAACCCAAAAAAAAAAATAAAAATGGTAGATTGAAAACCTGAAAAGGCGGTCTACACAAAAGGAAAGACAAAAAAAATCAAGTGTGAGAGAGCCTGCTAGATTGAAAACCCGAAAGGGCAGTCTAGGCAAAAATTAAGGTACAAAAAAATTATTTTGAACTACGGATGACCTGATCCTTCTTTTGAAAGAGGTACATAGGCAGCTTTTTCAAGCACGGTCATATAAAAAAAAAAATATTCATTCATTTGCTATCAAAGAAAGAGGAATAAAAAAGAAAAAAAAAAGTCCAATTGGTCGAAAATTGAAGAGGCGGCCTAGTCACAATTGCCAAAAGAAGAGAAAAAGAAAAGGTGACCTTGTCATAGGTTTCAAAAGAAGAGAAAAAAGAAGAACAAAGAAGGTCGGAAACTGAAAAGGCGGCCTAGTCACAAGTTCCAAAAGAAGCGGAAAGATTTGTCAAGATGAAAGTCTAGAGGTTTGAAAAACAAGCATGAAAGCACATTCATACAATAGATCAATGAAGAGAAAGGCAGAAAAATTCAATCACAACAAAAACCTCAGCACAAATTCAAATCAAAGAAGAAAATTTGAAAGCTCAAAAAAGAGTTGCCTAAGAAGAATACAAGGCAAACAAGCAGGATATAACATTGATACAAATGATCCATGATGACCAGTGAGCAGATGACAAGAATGATGAGAATTTCAGCACAATGTCAAGAAAGGGAGAAACAAGAAAATCCTTCTAATGCCTAACTTTTAAGTATTGCACACTTGAGGGGAATATCTACAGGGGATTTTGAGCCTTTTTATTTCATTTCTTTCATAACCTGAACCTAGCCTACATTACAACCCATGCATAAAGACCTCCTTGAAGTTTTGCTAGTCATAGGCACATCCTTAACTCTGGCAATATTTTCTCTTGGATTAAAAAGGAAAAATGCTTGAGGTTATCAAGCCCCACTGGCAAGTAATCTCCATGATACAGTTTCTTAAATTCTCAAATGACTTGAAAGAATTCTCTAACTGAGGGCACTCCCTTTTTGTTTGTTTCCAACAAATGTGACTCCCAAATTTGGGGCACTCCTCTTTGTTTCTATCCAAAAAAAAAAAAAAAAAGTTTCTCCCAAACTTGAAGCACTCAAAAAAAAATAAAATAAAATACATGACTCTCAAACATCTCTACATTTCATTTCTTTGATTGTCCTTGAAGACCTAATCCAAAAATGTTTAAAAAGAAGAAGCAAATTTGATTACATGTATTCAATGACTTTGATCCTTTTTAGTCAAAAATATTGACTTGACTCTCAAACAGTATGATTTGCTAAAATAGTTGTTGAAAGGATAATCTCATGATCATTTAGAAAAAGAAAAGAATTTTCTCAAAAGGCACCATTGTGCACCAAATGGTTTTTCAAGAAGAAAATCAATTTCTTTCAAAAGCAAAATTTTTCATGGTCAAGTCCATTTTGAAAATGCCATGCAAGGTTTGGTTGGAAGCCATGATCATCTTTTGGGTGGACTAGATGTCTTCCTTACAGACTTGAACTATGTCTGACCTTTTCCTCTTAAAGAAAGGTGCGTAGGCAACCTGTTAAAGGCTCTGTAAACATAGGCACCAAATCAAGACAATGACCCAAAGTTGTTTGCAAATAGCTTTAAACTAGGGGCATTGACCCATTTGCTTTTTTATTTGCATTAAGCATGCCTAAATTATGAGCATTGGCCCATTAGTTTTCATATGCAAGATTTTCATCTATTTTTCTATGCAAGCATGTTTATACTATGGGCATTGGTTCAAATTAACTGGTTTCTAACAAGCTTGAGAAAGGAAAATTTTCATCTTTGCAGGAATTAAGCAAAAATCTCTCATTCATTTCAGCATTCAATAATAGCTTCAAGTCCAAATCACCAAATCAGCTAAGAAGTCTCACATCTCACATGGATCAACTAAGAAGTCTCCCACATCACACAAGGCTCGACTAAGGAGTCTCTTGCATTCATTGAAGTTGACTAGTATTGTCCAACATCTCAGGCTCTAGGGTTTGACAAAGTTTATTTCTTGAAAGTCACAAAAAAGTTTTCAAAAAAATCCAATAAGATTTTCAGAAAATTCATAACTTTTTTCAAGGAAACTTGAAAGTTTTTCAAAATTCTTACAAATTTTCAACAAAACCCATCAAAGTTTTCATACTTTATTTAACAAATTTTCAAAAAAAATAAAATTCTCAAAACCCGACAAGGTTTGTGAACAAAATCTTCAAAAAACCCAACAAGGTTTGTCAACAATTTTTCAAAACAAGGTTTTCATGACTTTCTCGAAAAATCAAACAAGATTTTCAGAAAATTTTAGCATCTATCTCATAAAACCAAACAAGGTTTTCTAATAAAATTCTCAAAACCCGACAAGGTTTGTGAACAAAATTTTCAAAAAACCCAACAAGGTTTGTCAACAATTTTTCAAAACAAGGTTTTCATGACTTTCTCAAAAAATCAAACAAGATTTTCAAAAGGTTTTAGCATCTTTTTCAAAAGTCGAGGAAAATCCTACAAGATCTTCAAACATCTCTCAGAAAAAGAACGCTTTACACAATTTTCACAAAAACCCAACAAGGTTTTTATCAAATTTCCAAAAAGACATTACAAGATCATTCCAAGAATGCCCAACATGTTTTCCCAAATACCAATTTTGATAAAAATATCAAAATTTTCAAAAGAAAATTCAACAAGATTTTCAACAAGTTTTAGGTTCAAAAATTTTCAAAAAACAAACAAGCTTTTAGAAAATTTGCCAAGATCTTCATAAGAAAACCCAACAAGGTTTTTATCAAATTTCCAAAAGACATGACAAGATCATTCCAAGAATGCCCAACATGTTTTCACAAATACAAATTTTGGTAAGAATATCAAAATTTTCAAAAGAAAATTCAACAAGATTCTCAACAAGTTTTAGGTTCAAAAAATTTCAAAAAACAGACAACCTTTTAGAAAATTTGCCAAGATCTTCATAAGAAAACCCAACAACGTTTTTATCAAATTTTCAAAAGACAAGACAAGATCATTTCGAGAAACACAAATTTTGATAAGAATATCAAAATTTTCAAGAGAAAATTTCACAAGATTTTCAACAAATTTCGGGTTCAAAAATTTTCAAAAAACAGACAAGTTTTTAGAAAAATTGCCAAGATCTTAACAAGAAAACCCAACAGACTTTTCAAATAAAAAAGCCCGACAAGGTTTTTTTTTAAAAAATAATTTACAGGTTCAAAAATTTCGACAAAAAAAAGTAATAACAAGTTTTTTTTGAGAAAATTGCCAACACATTTTGGATCAAAATTTTTTGGATACCAACAAGTTTCCACAAATTTAACAAATTTTCATCACACATCAGTTAAATTCCAAGTTGCAAAATTTGGTATCTTTCTATTACATTGACATTCGCTTTTCAAGCTCTATCAATGAGGGGCATTCTGTAGACACCCAATTTTACAACTTGCATTTAACCAACCTGTAGATCTTCAAATTTGTGATACAAAACAAATCTTGATGCTCTAACGATCATAATGGTATGTCATGGGTTTTGATTGGAGCACCTGATCAAAAGTTATCATACAAACAATTTTCAACAATCATGACTCACCTACACGATGGCCCTAATCACGTCCTATCTTAAACACTTAATTTTGATTGATTCCCACAAAAATTAATTTAAAATTAATTAAGTATGATTTTTGATTGGATTTCATTTTTTTAAGAAGAAAAAATAAATAAATAAAATGTTTTCCTTTAGGGCATCTTATATGCTCTTTTGAAAAATTTTGGAGATGGGAAAAATTCAAAAAATGCTCAAGACCGTCATTATCTTCAACAGCAACTTGAATCGCATTTTTGGCCTGGAAAAATTTGAAATTTGATTTTCTTTATTTCTATAAAAGTTGTAGATAATTGAATTTCCTTTCAAAAAACATTAATTACAAATAAATTGGAATTTTAAGGAGAAATTTATGGCCAAAATACGAAACAGGTGCAGAAGATAACACAAAGTCAGCATTATCTTCAATTTTCTCTCAAAATTTCAAATGGGGATCAGCATCAAATTTTTTCAAGCCCATCTAATAGACTTATCCTTTCCCATTGCTTCAGAAGAAAGATTTTTGAAAAAATAAATTGGATAGAGAAACAGATACATACTGTGAAAAAATTCAAAAATGCTCAAAAAATGTTATTATTTTCAACAGCAATTTGAAACGCATTTTTGGCCCAGAAAAAATTGAAATTTGGTTTTCTCTATTTCTGAAAAAGTTGTAGATAATTAAATTTTCTTTCAAAAAACACCCATCTTGAATCAATTGGAATTTTGAGCTGAAAGTTAGAGCCAAAATACGAAGCAGGTGCAGCATCATCTTCAACTTCCTTTCAAAATTCAAATGAGGATCAACACCAAATCCGTTCCAGCTCATTTAAACAGGTTATCTCCTCCCTTAGTTTCAGAAGAAAGCTAATAACTTAGCTTTAAAGCTAAGCCATCACTTCCCCTATAAATAGAGAAGACCTCTTCCATTTTCTGGACCCCGAATTCCCTCCAGAGAGCTAGTGAGAAAGCAGAAAAGAAAAGCTGTTGAGCAACCATTGTTCTTACTTTGGTTGTAGTTTAGTACTTCCTTGCTTTCTCCCTAGCCCTTTAAGTGATCACTTCCCCCTTTTAATTTATGCTGGTAAGTAGTTAATTATGTTCTCTAATTTTTTATACATGCTAGAATAAATGCTTACAAATCATTATTCACTTCTTTTGTGCTATGCTTGGATGAACATGCCTATATGTCTTATTGATTTTCTCTTACATGCTTAGATGAACATTTCTAGGTAATACACAATTTTCTCTTGAATGCTTAGATGAACACTTCTAGGTTAAAGCACAAATTTCTCTTGAATACTTAGATGAACATGTCTAGGTAGTTATTTTACTTTTTTAAAATTGCTTGAACAAACATGTCAAAGTATTTTGATTTTCTCTAGATAAACATGTCTAAGAGATTTTTCTTTACTTCTTTTCATAATTGCTTGGATGATCAAATATGCTTAAATGTTTTATTTTTATTTGTTTCTCTTTGCAATTATGTTGATGACAAATAACATGACAACTTTGTTATTCTTTCACATGCTTAGATGAACATGTCTAGGCTAGGAATTCTTTGTTTGTATTGATCACTTGGATGAACATGCCATTACCTTCATTCTTTTTTTACATTAAAATTGTCATCTAACAAGTTTCATTTTTTGTTCCTCTTTATGTCAAATTCCCCCAACACATATTTGTTTACAATTCTTGCAAATTACATGTTTATATGACATATTCTTTGTATTTGTTTGACATGACATGACGTTGGCCACCTTAACCTAGGAGACCGGTTCTACCGGGCGAGATGGGTGCTTAATCCCTTCCCATCTCGTAAATTAGCCTCCGAACCAAAATCAAGGGTTCTAGACTATGCTCTTGTATATACAATTTTACATTTTTTAGAATGTAACTAGGAAATAAAGCAATGTAATTTACTTTTCTTATATTGTATCTAGGACAAAAAAGCATTGTAATTTTTTGTTACAAAATTTGATGTAAATTGTCATATACATTAATACAATAGAAGTATTGTTTAATGAAGGTTTTCTTATTTTTCCTTTTAAATTAAATAAGTAGCGACTCCATGTAAAACCCTCGATCTAGGGGGGAGTACATTTTACAAGGTCCTTCCTTCTTCTGGCAGTCTATCCAAGGAGGCCGAGCAGCCTGAGGTTGTTGAAAAAGGAGCTGTCACAACTAAGGAAGTGGCCCATGATATTACTTAGCCTCCAGCTACCCCTAAGGACCCCCTCAAGGAGCAAAAGGCCCCCCACACTATGGAGCTCGTCCTGGCAACTCTGCCTGTGCCTACCAAGGAGGATCTCAAGGGTAAAGGCCCAGTATCTACAACAACAGCCCCTACCCAGCCAGTCAAGGACTCTGCAAAAGACAAGATCGTACTTAAAATTAAGTAGTTCTTTGAGTAGTTTTTTGTTGTTGTTGTTGTTGTTGTTTTTGCCTTCCAAATTTGTAACCAAGTTGCCTCTTTTCAACACTTGATTCAATGACAGTTATAAAGTTTTTATTACACATGTTTTGCGCATGTTCTGACATATCCTGTGTTTTGCTTTACACTTAACTGATATAAGAACAAAAGATAACAATATCTGAATTTACAGATGCTCATATATATATATATATATATTTAGCTTTAATAATCATTTGTGTAAGTGACCATATCATTGCTCTATTTCGTTCTATTAATCACAGAATAAGCGAAGCTTTCCAAGCTTACATTTTTCAACAAGAGGTGACTTTAACTAAAACCAACTTTTCACGCTTAGTCAATATAAGAATGAAATATAATTTGATTCGGTTAGCTGTAGGAGTGATGATGCAATTGCCACATCCAATATAGTTAACCACAGATTCGGTAGAACCATCTAGGTTTATAATCTCAACAAAATATACCATTAACTTCAAAAACCATACCTTAAGCAGAACTTAAAGAACCCTGCATATCACTGGACTTTTAGCTGATCCCAGAGAATGGTGGAGCACCCACCCATCCATGGTTCCATATAACTTTCCCTTTAGCAGTAGATTTAAGGAATTGTATGTGACACTCAGCTTATGAACTGATTATAGACATACTTGCAAGCGCTTTAAGTGATGTACCAGTGTTTTCCTTCTCTTAGATTACCACAATGAAGATCTTAACTGGACATCATAGCCAGACCGGTTACTAATTTACCCAAGGCCCGTGACTCAGGGAACCTGACACGTCCAAGGTTCTGTTTAGCATCTAATTAAATGTTTGGTAGTGCTAATTTACCCAAGGTAGATGGTCCGATGGACCAGGAATAACCAAGATTCTGTTTAACACCTAGTAAGATAACAAGATGTATTAATTTACCCAAGGTATGTGGCCCGAAGAGCCAGGCATGACCAAGGTTCTGTTTAACACTTAGTTAAATAATAAGAACTATTAATTTACCCAAAGTATGTGGTCTGAGGAGCCAGACATAACTAAGGTTCAGTTTAATACTTAGAACAAACAATGAAGAATATCAATTTACCCAAGGTATGTGGTCCGAGGAGCTAGACATGACCAAGGTTCTGTTTGATACCCAAACTAATAGTGAGGAGTATTAATTTACCCAAGGTATGTGACCCGAGGAGCCAGGCATGACCAAAGTTCTGTTTAACACTTAGAAAAATGATATGAAATGTAACCCCTGATATCATAGGCAAAAATATAGCAGAAAAGACTTTCATTAGTAATAATATCTTCGCAGGTTATTTACATTCCAGGAGCGGGGTACAACATTTACATCTAGATCTTCCAGGTAATATGTGCCTATTCTAGCCACCGAGGTGATACGATATGGCCCTTCCCAGTTGGGCCCTAACTTTCCCCATGCTGGGTTTTTTGCAGTTTCCAAAACCTTTCTTAATACCAAGTCTCTAGACGCTAACGATCTTAACCTCACATTTGAGTCATACCCCTGCTTGAGCTTGTGTTGATAATACGCCAATTGAACCATGACATTTTCTCTTCGCTCTTCATTTAACCTCTTCTTGAGTCCATTCACTATGACCTTATTGACAGCCTCAGCCTGGCCATTTCCCTGTGGATAAGCCAGGGTGGAATACCTATTCGTAATGCCTAAATCACAACAGTACCTCCTGAAGGCTTTGCTATTAAACTGAAGACCATTATCCGAGATGAGGGTACGAGGGATTCCAAACTGAGTGACAATATTTTTCCAAACAAATCTTTTGGCATCCATGTCCCTGATATTTTCCAGTGGCTCAGCTTTAACCCATTTGGTGAAGTAATCCATGCCGACCAGCAGCCATCTCTTATTCCCTGTTGCCTTAGGGAAAAGCCCTACAATATCCAAGCCCCATTGAGCAAAAGGCCAAGGGCTAGACAGAGGATCAAGGACACTCCTTGGTTGATGAATGTTCAGGGCAAATCTTTGACATTGGTCACACTTCTTCACGTACTCTTGTGCTTCTTTCTGCATGTTCGGCCACCTATATCCCTGAGTGAGGGTTCTGTGAGACAATGATCTGCCTCTTGTGTGGCTTCCACAAATCCCTTCATGTAACTCCTCTAGGAGTAGCTCTGATGCCTCATGGTGTATGCATAGCAAATATGGCATAGAAAAAGAGCGCTTATACAACTTTTGGTCCTCGGATAGCCAAAACTGTGGAGCCTTTCTTCAAACTTTGTTAGCCTCGGATTTCCCCTCGAGCAAGATATCATCCTTAAGGAATAGCACAATAGAGTCCATCCAGCTAGGTCCCACCCTAATTTGATGAATATGGACCATCTCTCTCTTCATCTCAGTAGGTTTGCACAAGTCTTCAACAAGGATAACCCGAGGTAAGCTCTGCGCCGAGGAGGTTACGAGAGTGGTTAAAGAATCAACATGTGTGTTTCTGCTTCTAGGGATTTGCTGTAAGTTGAAAGACTCAAACCCTAATTGTAAGTGTCTAACCTGATTTAAATATTCTTGCATTCTCACATCCTTGGCCTCCAACTCTCCCTTTACCTGGCCTACAACCAACCTTGAATCTGAGTATATCTCCACTATTTTTCCTCTCATTTTCTGAACCATAGTCATTCCTACCAATAGAGCGTCATATTTAGCCTCATTTTTTGTGGCCAAGAAACCTAAATTTAAGGATTTTTCAATAATGATCTTATCAGGAAAAATTACAACTAGCCCCACTCTAGGTCCTCTTTGATTTGTTGCACCATCAATGTATACCCTCCAAGATAAAGGTTCTTGCAAGGAAACCACACCAACTGATTTTCCATCCATGTCCGACTTCCCTACCTCCTCTTCCAATGGGGATTCAGCAAACTCAGCCACCAAATCTGTGATGACCTGGCCCTTAATAGAGGTGCGAGGCATATACTTGATATCTAAAACCCCTAGGATCGTACCCCACTTGGCAATCCTTCCTATGTAATCAACATTCCGAAGTAATGATCAAAGCGGAACTTGGGTTAAAACAACAACTGTGTGGGATTGGAAATAGTGAGGGAGCTTACGTGTAGCATGCACCACTGCCAGAATGGCCTTTTCCAGTGGCAGGTAACGAACCTCAGCCTCATGTAGTGACTTGCTCACATAATAAACTGGCCTTTGTACTCCATTATCAACTCGTATCAGTACTAAGCTTACCGCATAGGAGGCTACAGTAACATAAGCAAACAGAACTTCCTCCTTCTCGAGTCGGGACATAATAGGCGGCTGAGCAAGGTATTCCTTCAGTTGCTGGAATGCCGAGGCACACTCTTCGGTCCACTCAATCCCCTTCCACTTATGTAACAACCGAAGGAAAGGCCTACATATGTCTGCCGACTGAGAGATGAATCGGTTTAGAGCAATAGTTGTCCTTGTCAACTTTTAAACCTCCTTGGGATTTCGAGGAGGTCGCAAGTCATTAATTGCTTTAATCTGATCAGGGTTGACTTCAATTCCATGATGAGTGACCATGTAGCCCAGAAACTTACCTAAGCCAATGCCAAAAGAACATTTGGAAGCATTGAGGTGCAGTTTGTGCCTCCTTAGTATTTCAAAAATATTCTTGAGGTCTCCTACGTGCTCGGACACCACCTTACTCTTCACCACCATATCATCTATATAAACCTCAATATTTTTCCCAATTGTGGCTCGAACATCCTAGTCATCATCCTATGATAGGTAGACCCTACATTCTTCATTCCAAAGGGCATCACCTTGTAGTGGTAATTTCCAGTAGGAGTAACGAAAGCTATTTTCTCCTGATCACCCAAAGCTAATGGTATTTGATGGTACCCTTGAAAGGCATCCAAGAAGCTCATCCAAGGATGGCTTACAGTTGCATCTACCAACTGATCAATCTAAGGCATAGGGAAAGGGTCTTTTGGGCAGGCTTTGTTCATATCTGTGAAGTCAACACATACTCACCACTTTCCACTCTTCTTCTTTACCACCACGGTATTGGCCAGCCACTCAGGGTAGAACACCTCTTTAATAGCCCCAACCTGCTTAAGCTTGAGCACCTCCTCTTTGACAGCCTCAAAATGCTCTTTAGATAAGCGCCGCCAGGGTGGTTACTTTTTGGCGACAACTGCTAGGTTGACATTTAGATAATGAGAAATGAGATTTGGATCCACTCCGGGGGTTTCATAAGCACTCCATGCAAACACATCAATATTCTTCCTAAGGAACACCGTTAGCTCTTTCTTCTCTTGAGGAGGCAACTGAGCTCTGACCTGGAAAAATTTCTCCTTATCATTACTAATAACAACCTTTTCTAGCTCCTCACAACTTGCCCCTTCTAACACCGTATCCATAGATGACATTGGGATCCTTGATTGCTATAAGCCCACTTAAGTAGAGGCCAAAGACTTATCTTCAGGTTGATGCATAATTGCAGCCACCAAGCACTGCCTAGCCACGGACTGGCTCCCAACTAGCTCCTTAACTTGGTCCCCGGACGGATATTTCACTTTCAAATGCAGAGTGGAAGAAACGGCCCCAGGGCATGAAGCGAGGGTCTTGCTACAATGGCCATAGGGAGAATAATCATCCATCACAATGAAGTCCACCTCTACCACTTCTGAACCTGCTTGCATTAGTCTAATCATGCCTCTTGGAACAACAACTTTCCCGTCAAAGCCTAACAAAGGTGGATCATAAGCTGTCAAATCCTCAAGTTTCAAGTTTAGCCCTTTGTACAAATCAGGGTACATAATCTCTGCCTCACTGCCTTGATCCACCAACACCCTCTTTACATCATACCCCCCTATCTTAAGGGTGACCATTAAGGCATCAACATGTGGCTGTATGGTTCCAACCTTGTCCTCATCCGAGAAATTCAACACTGGTCGGATCTCCATCCTAGCCCTTTTCGGCTCAGGGTTAGAGTCCTCGACAGGTGGTCGAAGTACAGACATCACCCTAGAGGGGTGAGAACCAGTTCTCTCTAGAGCAGCGAAGATGACATTAATTGTGCCCAAAGGGGCTCTCGAAGAAGCATCTCTCCTAGATCCCAATCTTGCCCGGCCCTCTGCCCACTGGGCTGATACAAAAATTTCTTTAACTTCCCTTCTTTGACCAGCTGCTCCAGATGACTCCACAAAGTTCTAAAATCTTCTATGATGTGCCCTCGCTCTTGGTGGTATTGGCAATAAAGGCTCTGGTTGCGCTTCATAAGGTCTCTCCTATCTTATTTGACCATTTAAAGTACGACTCATACTTAATTTTTTCCAAGACTTGATGCACTGGCTCATGGAACACTATATTGACCACTTGAGTAGCAGTAGACCTAGATTGCCCAGCAAAGTCTCTTTGAGGCCGATTATTGTTGTATCGATCAGACCTAAAATCCCTCCTATCCTGAGGGATAACCTTAGCCTTCCCTTTCCCTCGCTATTGGTCTTCCTCGACCTGTTTATACTCGTCAATACGATCTATGAGCTGACGCATACTCCTCACAGGCTTCTTGGTCAAAGACTTTCTTAAATCATGCTCGGCAGGTAGGCCGACCTTGAAAGTTCTAATGGCCATGTCATCAAATTCCCCATCTATCTCATTGAACATCTCACAGTATCTGTTTGAGTACGTTCTTAGGGTCTCCCCTTCTCGCATGGTCATAGACAACAAGGAGTCTAAAGGCTGAGGAACCCTACCGCAAGTAATTAAGTGAGATCCGAATGCCCGGGTAGCTCCTTAAAAGAATCAATAGAACCTGATCCTAAGCCATCAAACCACATCATTGCCATAGGCCCCAAACTGGACGGGAATACCTTACACATCAAGGCCTCATTCTTGGAGTGCACAGTCATTCTCTGGTTGAAGTGACTCACATGCTCTACAGGGTTTGTCCGACCATTGTACATGGTGAATGTTGGCTGAGTAAACCACCGAGGAAGTCTTCCTCCTTCAATTCTACATGTGAAAGGTGATCTAGAAATCTGGTTTAACACTCTGCTTATAGCGTCGTTTCCTAGGCCTTTGCAAGACAAACTCTTATTTCTGTGCTCATAAAGGCTGTCCTCATCACATGAGAAAGACTCATTAGGGGGAATCCTTGACCTGGGCCTGTAACTGCCATCTCTATCATCATTAGAAAAAAAGTCAGAATTGGAAGGAGTTTGTCTTTGTCGTTCACGGCGTAACTTCCTTTTCAAACGATCAATCTCCAGTTGCATGGTTCTGGCATTCTCCTCATAAGAGATGCGGCTCCTGCTAGTATGGGTGGTTTGCACACTAACTTCCCGATCCTTTACTTGCTCAAGATTGAGAAAATGATCTTGACGTTGGGAACCCACAGATTCCTCCTGATTCAGACTTGAACCTACCATAATTGAACGTTGAACTCACTATCACACAAGAAATTCCCATAGACGACACCAATTGTAAGGTCACAATTTGGTTCCTAAGCCCAAAAGGTAAAAGGATCTGGGCCCAAAGAGCCCAATACAATGAATTTGTAAAGAGTGGGTTAGAAACTAGGCTGTAATAAGTTGGGTAACAATTATAATGGATCTAGATGACAAGAAAGTAAAGATAGATTGATTTTATCCAAAGAAAATCGTCCTCGGCACAATCTGAGGAGATCAGTTCTTGTATATATCTTTTTTGAACTTGGTTACAAGTCTAGTTCTTGTTCCTATAATGTTTTTCTCTTAATTCCCAATCCCTTTCCCTCAGGGTCCTCTTTCTATTTTATACTATCTTCTTTCTTTCATCTCCACCCTCCACGTGTAGATTAGATCGCTATTGTTGATCCTTATTCCATTAGCACATTCCTGAAATCTTTGAGAGTAGCTGTAAGGTTGAAAATTATTGTTCAGGTATCACTTCCTTATTAATATGGCCAGAAAGTTAGCTACAAAGCATTCAATGCGGTGGTAGTAGCTTTCTCTTAGATATTTCATGGCTTCCCTCTGTCCTGTTCTTTCATGATGCGTATCCTTATCAATAGAATCTCTCAAAACGTTGCCCTGGATGGCAGACCACACCTTCAGACCTCTGCTTTACTAAGCCAAGAAGGTATTCCTCCTTGGACCACCTTCTTGGACTCTTATGACCAAACTCTACCCCTTCATTCACTAACACAAATTCCCATTGTTGGGAAATTTAGACCCCGGTTGAAAGAATTAACAAGTTTTAAATCCAAATTATTAATTAGATTAATTATGAATAAACCTTGTTAAAACAAACAAACATCAATATCATGTCAAAATCATGCAGCGGAAAAAATAAATAAGACAAGATATGATGACCTAGGAAAACCAATGAAACAAACTAGTTTCACAGTAAAAAACCTGGGGGTGAAACCTTCCCGAAAAGCAATCCACTATAATGAAAAGGAGTTTCAGATCTAGTACAAAACCTTTGTTCCTAGACTCTACAATCCCCGTAGATGAACTCATAGCAGAAACCTTCTACCGCTTCAAAACATTTGAACTCTTAAATATATGAACGCCACCCTTTGATGCATAAATCTCAGTACGTGACTAACCAATTGCACGGATCCCAGTACGCGACTTCAATCACCAACTAGAAGAAGATGTTGGCTTCAAAGTTCTTCACTTCATCAACAATAAAGATCAAGAAGCACTTGGTTACAAAACCCTAAGGCGCAAAGACGCAGTAGCTTCTTTCAGAGAGAATAAGGCTTCGGTCACCTTTTGCATATGTTCTCCTTGTATTCACTTATGTAACGGTCTCTAAAATGAACCTTATATAGGTCTAGGGTTGTGAGAAAAGAAACCCTGCACAAATACAAAAGCATAGGCCGAAAATCAGATCTGGAAATTTGAATTCCCATAACCTCGATCGATCGGGAGGTGTCGAGGTTTAAACTTCGACAGATACAGCTATCGAGAAGCTATCGAGGAGCTATCGAGGAGACAGGAGCTATCGGGGAGACAAGAGCTTTCTCGATTGATTCACCAGCTATCGAGAGGTGTCGAGATTACAATAACAATCAACTGAAGAGCTCAATAGATAGCCTAGCTGTCGAGTAGCTGTCGAGATATTTGTCCGCAGGTGTCGAGCTATCGTCCAGCTTTAGTGAACAACTTTTCTTCACTTGTTTCTTGGTTCAATCTTCATGGCTTTAATACTAGACTTAAACAACATGTTTCTTGAAGTATTAAACACATCCTAGATCTACCCAAATACTAGTAAAGTGCGTTTTGTCAAAGGATTAGCCAATTACATAAAAGAATGACATATGTTCTTAACAAGTGAATGACATATGTCCTAACAATCTCCCTCTTTGGCAATCCGTGACAAAACCACAACAAACAAATGAACATATGAGAGAAGTCATAAATCACTCAACTCATACTCACTTGTTAAATACAATAAAATCTATCCTAATACAAACTCTTGAAAAATTTTGTATGAAGAGAGTTTATGGCAAGTAGACTTTGACAACCTGTATTTCTGAAACACTTTAAACAAAACTCATCAAGGCATCTTTGTGTGAAACAGAAATAATAGATTGCATACAAGTATAAGAAACATGTGTATAAAGAGAGAAAAGAAACAACACATGTAAGGATAGGTGAAGAAGACATACATCATCATATATATATATATATATATATATATATATATATATATCAAAGATATGCACAATGTATGTAAACATGGTCACAAGACTGGTGTACATGAAGAAGGAAGTAAGCACTCCCCTTAACAAGATGAAACACAACTCCCCCTTACAAAGGAATGTATTTCTCCCCTTAACATGTATAATCTTAAAAAAAAGAAACCACAAAGTCTCCACAATTTCTCTCCCTTTTTGTCATGATTGACAAAGGGTACAAGAAGCTAGAAAGCTTCACCCAAGAAACATAAAGATGATCAAGGATGATCAACGGGGTACAAAGAATCCATAAAAATGCATGAATGTAATGAAACAAGATGCTACAGATGACAAGATAATAGAAGGATACAAAACATGTGAAAGAAAAATCTCTCAACAAGAAAAATGTTAAGCACATATATCCCGAAACACACATACACACACTAAACAAGTCTAACCAATTTTATATTTCAAAAACAAGTCAAGACAATTTAGTGAGCATACATTAACACATGAAACCTTGTGATGGCCAAATCACATTGTACCTGCACATGTATCAAGAGTAGCAAAGAATATTGCATGTTGTGTGTGAAAAACATCGAAAGATTGCAAATGTGTCAACATGTTATGACAATTTGAGATATGAGAAAATCACTTTAACTCACACACAATCATAACTGTTTGATGGGGACTATCACCTTCGAGGTACATCGTATAACTCCCACATCTCCTAGAATACACGCTTGCAATCATATTTAAAAGCATTTTGATTCTTTTTGCTTTTTATTTTTCTTTGCATATTTTATTTAAGCAAATCATGCATGGGCATATAAGAGAGAGAAAAGAAAATACCCAATGATGGTAAGCATATGACATTCCAATTTTGATATGCCGAAACACAAAAATGTCATTGACACTGCACTTTTGCTATGCCGAAGCATACAGGTGTCATATTATGATTGGCGGGTAACAGTGGTGAGATGGTTATTTATTCCTTTCTCTTAGGATTTTCTAGTCCTTCCCAATAAAAAGAGTGATATGAGTGTTAAGTACAAGAGATAACTTAATCTTACTTATCACAAACAAGGGCCACAAAGCTCACTTGCTTAGTTGTGCATAGAGATGCTCATCTAAGCTACAAGAGATACAAAGTTTAGAAAACTTCGTTTCAATGGCTATCCAAGATATACAAGTACTAATGTATACAAAACACACACTGTTTTTGTATTTTCTGATTTTTCCTTTTTATTTTTATTTTGAAAACAAAACAAAATAAAAACAAAACAACCAAACAAAAACAGACAAACAACATGAAAGCATGAAAGAAATATGCATATGCATGAAGGCATGATAAAAAGGTGCAGATGCATGAAAGCATGATTCCAGAAGCAGATAAGAAATCAAGCAAACAGAGTCCTACTTTAGATAGAAAGAATTAAAGTAGAGGAAAAACAGAAAAGACAATTAAGTCTTAGGCTCCTTTCTCACCCACACAGCACGAGTCTTTGGCCGTGAATATGAAAAGGCACGTGTCCTAGTATGTCTACTAAAGGACATAGAAGAATTAGAATTCTCTTGAAATTGAGTTAAAAAGCTCAAAGTTTTTAATAACTCTCTAAACAAAGGTGTAGGTCCTTGAGAAGAAACCTGTGACCGTTTGGACAATTGCTTATGAGGATACAACTTAAAGCAATTTGGACGAATGTGTCCAAAAACACCACAATGGTGACAAACATGAGCAGTTTTAGGACTACTCGGCTTCCTTGAAGCAGGTCTAACCTTAGAGGTAGATAGAGACCTCAACTTAGGACAATTTGGCCTAATATGGCTAACAATATGACAATGATGACAAATGTGGACAAATTCAGATTTTTCATTCAACCTAGGAGCAGTTTTAGACATAGGTTTAGAAGCATCAGTGTTAACATCAGATTGTTTACCTTTGTCTATCCTGGCAGTATTAACCTTCAACTCTTCATTATTCCTTTTAAATGGAGGAATATAAAAATATTTTTCTTTTGAGTTAGGCTCAACAACAAGTTTGGTACTAGTTAATTTTTCAACTTTAGTTTTAAATTCAACTAGTTGCTCTTCCAAACTCTTAATTTTGTCCACCTGAGATGAAATTTGATTTTTAAAATTCTCATTTAAATTATTGGCTTCATCCAATTTTACAATCAAATCATCTTTTTCAAGCTTGACCTTTTTAAATTTAGCTTTTAATTTTGAAGAATATTCAAAAGATTTCATACAAAAATTATAAAGCTTGCAATACGCATCTTGAATATCATCATCATCATTCAACACAAGATCATGCACATAAAAACAATCAAGAGATTCCATGACAACGGGGGTCAAGGATCACACTCAGGAAATTAATCCAATCAGAGTGTACCCGCTCTGATACCACTTATTGGGAAATTTAGACCCTAGTTGAAAGAATTAACAAGTTTTAAATCCAAATTGTTAATTAGATTAATTTTGAATAAACCTTGTTAAAACAAACAAACATCAATATCATGTCAAAATCATGCAGCGGAAAAAATAAATAAGACAATATATTATGACCCAGGAAAACCAATGAAACAAACTAGTTTCACAGTAAAAAACCTAGGGGGAAACCTCCCCAAAAAGCAATCCACTATAATGAAAAGGAGTTTCAGATCTAGTACAAAACCTTTGTCCCTAGATTCTACAATTCCCGTAGATGAACTCATAGCAGAAACCTTCTACCGCTTCAGAACCTCTGAACTCTTCAATATATGAATACCAATTGCGCGGATCCCAGTACACGACTTCAATCACCAACTAGAAGAAGATGTTGGCTGCAAAGTTCTTCGCTTCATCAACAATGAAGATCAAGAAGCACTTGGTTACAAAACCCTAAAGCGCAAAGACGCAGTAGCTTCTTTCAGAGAGAATAAGGCATTCTGGTTTTTCATTCCATTAACATAATAATAAAAATACATCATATTTTCATTCCATTTCATTGCATTCTGGTTTTTAATAAACTCATTTTCATTCCATTCCATTCATTTTGGTTTCTAATAAACCCCTCAAACACAAGTACTCGAATGATATATATTAAGTATAACTCAATAATAATATGATCATAATTGGCCTTTGCTTCTAAGTTTAGCCAACATGCAGTGTAAGTTTTAGACACTTTTATTAAGGAAATTAAGTAAAGTTTATTTTACTTGGATTTATGTATGAATATGTGAATTTAAGTATGTATGTGCCCTCACAGTAACACTACATTAAACAAAAATTTTATCTCTTTACTCTTTCTCTAGATAAATCATTGTCTTCTAACACATATACCATAAAGCTACTCCACCACTTTATTTGTAGAGACTAATACACTTTACCTTTATCTAACACAAAAGAAAAAAAAGTGTTTAATATAACATAATTAAGTTCAAACCTACCAGATTCCATAGCTTTTGAGTGGAGTTTGTGGTATGCCTTTGTGTTAGAACCCCTTTCCTTTCCCTTATGTGTGTGTTTGTTTCAAAAAAAAAAAAAAAAGTTCAAACCTACCGACTTCAACTTTTGGGCCAAATGACATCCTTATGTGTTATATTTAAACACTTTAATTAAAATCCCATTATGATGTTATCTGCTCAATCTCCATACGTACCATCTAACTCCAATTATGGAGTGGAGGATGGACAATATGTCTTCTCGCATTTTTTTTCTTCACTTACATTTTTCGTAACAAAAAAATATTATAATTATATAGTGAATAGGTATTTAATAGGGTTATGATTGTACGTGATACTATATATTCTTTTATTTAGGAAAAAACAATTATGTGACAATATTTTGCTAGATGATGCAAAAGTCCTTACTTAAATGTTACGATAGTTGGTAGCTCTATCTTTATATAATTTAATATTTACTTCAAAAGTCTAAACCAAACATGATCTTTAGGTCAAATGTCATAGACCTTTCCAATTGTAGAAGATTATGATCTTTCAATATATAATAGTAAATGTGGGGACAATTTTTGCTTCAAGGCCAAGGGCTAGACCAATTGGAGCCTTAGGCATTTTTTGTTATCCCACATTGGAAAGATGGCCTTCCTCTTTCTACCTTATAAGGGATGAGCCAATGGAGATAGAGTACCACTAGTTTGGTTAACCAAACTAGTGGTACTCTATCTCCATTGGCTCATCCCTTATAAGGTAGAAAGAGGAAGGCCATCTTTCCAATGTGGGATAACAAAAAATGCCTAAGGCTCCAATTGGTCTAGCCCTTGGCCTTGAAGCAAAAATTGTCCCCACAGTAAAAATTACAGTAAAACAATCAAGGATGCAAAATGGTACATATGTGGAACATCAATACCCAATCACAACTAGTATATTTATTCTCAATCATCTTAATTATTCAGAGCTTATAACATTGCCTGTAACTGTAAGGACATGGAAAGAAAATACATAAATTACAGAAAATCACTTGATTTAGAATGTGACTCATAACTATAAAATGAGCAATCAATCCCTTAATACGAATTCAAAATTTCAAATAGTCTTTAATTTAATAAGAAGAAGAAGAAGAAGAAAAGAACGCACTCATTATCTGCTACAACACAACAAAACATAAAAAGAGAGAGTAGCAAGTAAATTTTCCCATGGCACGCACGTTGTATTAGTAATTATCTATATCAGTGGAATATTGGCATCACAAAGAACTTCATGGTTCCATTCATGCAATGAATGCCATTGTGCTCGCCGCAAGCAAAGTAGTGAGGCTTCCATGGCCTTTTCAGTACAAACTCAAAGGCCTCCGTAGCTCCTTGTGTTGCATTTCCCAGCTTTTGGGCATTTCTCAGGTCAGATTTAATAAAGCTCTGGAGGTTTGGTAGCAAGTAAACACTATGAGGATATGTGTTTGGAGTTGGGGGATCATATTTGAAAACTGCAATCAACATCATATAAATAGTCACTTTTCATCTATGAAGCACGGGTGCGTTTCGAGACTCGGGTGCGGGTGCGGGTACGGGTGCGGGATTCGGCAATTTTTGAAAAAGTAGGGTGCGGGTGCGGCGGGACTCGGCTATTAAAAAATTATTAAAAATATTTTTATTTATATTTTCTATATATTTTTACTATTAAAATATTTTTAAAAAACACATTACTATGCCTTGATTCACAAAACAAAGAAAGAAGAAGGCAAGAAACACATTACTATGCCTCTGAGGTGTGAATTTCGGCTTTTCCGGCAAGTTTCAAAGCAGATTTCGGCCTGTTTCGGCCGTTTCCGGCCTGTTTCGGCCGTATCGGAAGTTTCGGTCGCCGGCCGATACGACCCGATATGGCCGATACGGCCCGATTCTGGCCGAATCAGCCCGGTTCGGCGCGAATCGAAGCCGATTCGGCGCGAATCTAGCCACGTCGGCGCGAATCGAGCCGAGTCGGCGCGAATCCGAGAAGAAAAAAAAAAAAAAAAACTCAGACACGGCACCGACGCGCGGGCAACCGCGTCGGACGCCGCGTCCCGCGTCGGGCCGCGTCGGACTCGGGTGCGGCACCCTCCCAGCCGCGTCCGTGCTTTCTAGCTTTTCATGAATATTTGCATTCATGAGCAAAAAAAAAAAAATGTACACGTTTTTCATGTTCCTTAAGGATCCAAATTGATAATCTACGAATAAATAAAGTGAAGACAAAATTCAAAGTTAGAATCGACCATTTTAATATCATGATGAATTTTATAACTTGTCATAAAAACACAAGCAGTTTAAAAATATGATTTTGGTCACTATATTTTACAACTTGAACTATGCATGACAATATGTAACAAGTAGCAATAGCAAAGTAATTAATCTCACCTAGAGTGTCATTTAGGTAGAAAGGGCTGTGTTTGATTGCCCATTTGGTGTAGTTAAAGCCATAATTCCAGTGGTAGGAGTCACCCACGATGATCCTGTTGGAAGTTTGTGTATTATTGGGAGGATAAGGGCCACGAGAAGGCCAATTCCCATATTGCCAACCCTAGTTGGCTGTGCTAAGTGCCATTGTGGAAGCAATTAGCAGCACTAGCATGAGTCTTTGTGCAATTGTGAAACCCATGGTATGATTTGCAACTTAGGAAAAAGACTAGCTAAAGGGTTAGCAGTGATATTGATAGCATGATTTAAATGGGTATTTATATTGGGATAGATGGAATGAAAGTGGGGAGGGAGAGAGGTGCAAACTGGCCTAATTGACCTCTTTTTCCAAATTTAGTAGGCAAGAGATGGAAAATACAATGTAAAATCTCCATTAAAAAAAGAAAGTTATGTATTGAGTTCTCCACTTGTAATTAGCCGACTCATTATACACATTCATATATGGATTTATTCATGGTCTAAAGATAGATACTAAAAAAAGAAATAGAAAAGACATATTGGTTTTTTTTTTCATAACACTTTTCTTTTGCATTTTCTCTAATTACTATTTTAGGATATATATTGTCTGCGCTCACAGTTTTAACACATCGGTAGTTTGGTACATGGTTATATCCTTAAAGGAAAATGTTCTCACACACTCATTGATATACACTCTGTATATACAACATCTATAATTTCATACTAGATGTCTACATTTTTTTAACATTTTCTACATTTAAAACGTGAAAAGGACAATGAGTACGGATGAAGTACCTCAATCCCTAAAAAAGGGCAAGTACCATATCAAGAGACTTTACAAGAAAATTTACGAATATATCTTTAATGACATTAATGTAGGACACAGTTTCTCTAAATTTTTAATTATTTAATTTTAATCTTTTTATGTAATTTTTTATTAGTTTATGTTTAGGTTATTTATTTCCTACTTTTTAAGTGCTTTTAATGTTGTTTAATCAAATTAGAGTTTTATACGCTTTCGTAGCTGCCTTCGGGTTTCTAGTTGCCCTAGGTTTTGTTTTTACTATTTAAACGCATTGTAGCTTCCAAAGGCAATTCAATTTTTAGACTATTATCAATAAACACAGACTTTTATCAAATTATTTCTTTGGTGGATTCCAGTTTTCTTCTCCTTGTGGATTCAGGAAACCCCTCGTGGATTCGAGATTTACTACCAGGAACTAACAGTTTAGTTTCTGTTCCATCAAGAGAGCAACGTGTGTGCTTTCTTTAGGCTACCATGACATCATCACTTATGCAATAACCAAGTTTATTTTGGCAAATCCCTAATGGTCCGTTTAGATTGAGGAGGAGTAGAGTAGAGTAGAGTAGAATTGGCCAAAAACTAGCTTATTTTCAGCCAACTCTACTATACTCCTCCTTTATCCAAACGAGCCCTAAAGAATGTATAGCTTTATAATAAAGTGTGCTAGACTTCTTAACAATATGAGAGCACTCTCTCAAATGTCAAAACTAAGAATTGCAAAAGGGAGCTCCAATATTGGGTTGGTGGAAATAGAGTAGAAATTTTACCTCAACCAAAAGGAGTCAATTAGTATAACCTTTTTTTTCCTATTTGGACCACTGTATGCTGGGAATTAAGACAGAAATGCACTTTGAACTGACAGATTTTGATTGCAATAGAAAAACAGGTAGAAAAATTTAAAAAGTGAAATATATTGATATCATATTCAGCGTGTTGTTGATGGAGAAGGATATAATTCAACTGGGTGATGTGATGTTGACAGTTAAATTGCGCAATATATATGCCATCATCCGTCTAGAATTAAAGTAATATTTTCCTTCCATATTGATTTCATTCTATTCTCTCTTATTAGATATATATTAACCAAGAAACCATGACAAAGAAGGTTAAATTTAATGATTTTTTTACTAAAACTTCCAAAATATCTTTATAAATTTAGTGCTATATTTTAAAATAGAGGTGTAAAGTTGTAATTTACAACTATGTGTTTTGTTGCCTTTAATTCCGTGCCAAATTTGATTGTAATTTTATTCAATCTTTTGTACCCTGTATTTATTGTGGGATTTAATTGTAAGGGTTGTGTGATAGAGAGAGAAAGTGTGTGTGAAGACTCAAGCAATTGAAGACAGAAGAGTTTTCGTGGGTAGCTCGCGACTAAGCATCCTGCAAAATGATGCATGTGCCTACACATGACTAGAATGTGAAGAGTCAGGAAAGATGGAGACAGCTGTGTTTCGCGAGTAGCTCGTGGGTAAGCATTCCCACGAGACACTCGCGAAACATTCTGTTTTGCCAGACTGTGCTATCTGATACACACTTTTTGTACCCACACTATATATACCCACATTACCCACAAAAGTTGAGGAGTGCTTCAGAAAGAAAACCCTAGCCACAAACCTTAAGAGTTAGAGATTGTTATACCCACAATCCTCTACACAATTGCTTGTGGATTTTCCTTAACTCCTACCTCTCCATTTCCATATCATTGAGAGGTTGATAGCCCAAACACTTACCACACCCTCTCAAAGTGTTCAGTGAGGTTTGGTGCTTCTGGGAAGCATTAGAAGAAGCCAAGGATGGCAGATGCAACATGGAGCTTGTTGCGGGATCCGGAGAGCTAGACAAGATATGGTTCCGAGAAGCCTTGTTAGAGTAGGAGCTTGGAGGGCTTAGGTACATTGGGTAGATTAGGCTTGGAGGGTTTCTTGCTAACCCATGTATCCAACTGATTGTCTAGTGGATCGATTACCGCTTGGAGGGCGGCAGAGAGGTTTTTTGCCGAGTTCTTCGGTTTCCTCTTTGACAACACATCGGCATGTTATCTTGTGTTTGCATTCTTCTTCCTTACTCTTTTACCTTTCATTTTACTGCTGAGTTATAATGTTTATGGGTTAGAGTAGCTTGTTTGTTTATCCGCTCGCATTTACTTTATTCCGCATTTAGTATTAAGTTAGAGTAAAATCAATCGAGCCATAACTTTAATTTGGGGGTCTAAATTAGCTCTTGTGTTTTCACACATTTACAAGCATTCAATTGGTATCAGAGCGGGTACACTCGCTGTGGTTTAATTACCTGAGTGTGATCCTAGACCACTTGGCTTGCTATGGATAGTGCTATGGCAAAGGCTAATATGAAGTGTAGTAAAGGTGTTTGTGATAATGACTCTATGAGCATATTTGGAGATTGTCCTGGTAATGAGTTTTTAGAGTTATTCAAATCAAAGAAACATGCTAGAATTTTTATACACATGCTGAAATCATTAGTTCATAGAAATCATGATATTCATAATAGCTTGTGTGAGTCGAATTCCTTGATTGATATATATAAGAGAAGGAATAGACATTTGTGCGAAAAACTTGATGGTTTAAAAAGAAAGCTTCACTCATCAATGAATGAAGTAAAGAAAGATGAGTCTTGCTTTGATGGTCAAGAATGCCTATCTCATGCTTTGTCTTTTTGTTCATACCGCATTGAAAGTGTTTAATTCATGTTTGTGGTATCTTGACAGCGGTTGTTCAAGGCATATGACTGGAGATAAATCTTTGTTCAAAACCCTTAAAGAGAAGGAAGATGGCTTTGTAACATTTGGAGATGGTAGCCACTCACAAGTTCTTGGAAAGGGAACTGTTGATATTCCGAGACTGCCCTTATTGACTGATGTGTTGTACATTAAAGGATTGAAAGTGAACTTGCTGAGCATCACTCAAATATGCGATGAAGACTTCTTAGTCCAATTCTCAAAGAAAGGATGTTTAATCCTAAATGAAGAAGGTGCTCAAGTTTTGAAGGGACATAGGACCACCGACAATTGTTATGGGGTTATTCCCAAACCAAGCATAACATGTCGAAGTGCTCGAGTGAACCTTTTGGAACTATGGCATCAACGACTTGGGCATGCAAATTACAAGCAAGTGGCAAAAGTCTCAAAGCTTGAAGCAATGGTTGGTTTACCAAAGTTTGGAAAAGTTGAGAAGAATGTTTGTGGCCCATGTCAAATGGGAAAACAAACAAAGTCAACCCATCCCAAAGTAAATGTAGTTGCTACTTCATGTCCTTTGGAGTTACTTCATGTGGATCTAATGGGTCCAACGAGAACTGAAAGCATGGGCGGAAAGCGATACATTATGGTGGTAGTTGATGATTTCTCAAGGTACTCTTGGGTAGAATTCCTTAGAGAAAAGTCGGAAGCATGTGACAAGATGGAAATGTTATGCAAGAAGCTGCAAAATGAAAAGGGAGTTCCCAAAGTCAAAATCAGAAGTGATCATGGGAAGGAATTTGAAAATGCAAAATTTGAAGCTTTTTGCAATGAGCATGGCATTAAGAAGGAATTTTCAGTTCCAAAGACTCCATAACAGAATGGGGTGGTTGAAAGGAAGAACTAGGTGATTCAAGAGACGGCGAGAGTCTTGTTACTCAACAAAAACATTCTGTAAAAGTTTTAGGCTGAAGCAGTGAATACTTCGTGTCACATTGGAAATAGAATTTACTTCCGAGCAGGGACAAAGAAGACATCATATGAAATTTGGAGAGAAAAGAAGCCAAAGGTTAAATACTTCAGAATATTTGGAAGTAAGTGTTACATTCTCAATGATAGGGAGAATCTTGGAAAATTTGATGCTAAGAGTGATGAAGGGATATTTCTAGGATACTCCACAAACAGCCGAGCATATAGAGTTTATAATAAGTGCACTAAGTCGGTGATGGAATCAATAAATGTGGTCATAGATGACACAATCTCAGAAAAGGACATTGATGATGATGATGAGGGATTAAGCCTTAAGAAGAATGAGGATAAAGATGATATGTCTCAAGGTGATGATGTTGGGAAAGAATCACCGGAAAATGAGTCTACACCTCCTATATCAAGAAGGGAGACTAGATCAACACCAGGATCTTCAAGCCCCCTCACACCTCCGAAAGTCCAACCTCCAATCTCTTGTGATGAGGAACCTTCCACTTCCAAGAGACCATCGTCAAGAGTAATTCTCAATCATCCCCCAAGTAATATCATTGGTGATGTAAATGAGGGACTTCGTTTGAGAAAAGGACTGGGCTATAATGTGAATCATGTGACATACAACTGCTATCTTGCTCAATTTGAACCCAAGAAAGTAGAGGAAGCCTTAAAAGATGAGAATTGGATAGAGTCCATGCACCAAGAGTTACATCAATTCGTTAGAAATGATGTATGGGAGTTGGTCCCAAGGCCCAAGGATACACATATAATAGGCACCAAGTGGATCTTTAAGAACAAGACCGACGAAGATGGTGAAATTGTCCAAACCTACCAACTTGAACTTTTAGGGCCAAGTGATATCCTTATGTGTTATATTAACTTTTTTTTTTGTTTTTTGTTTTTTTGTTGAGAAGAATGTGTTATTTATGAACTCTTTAATTAAAATCTCACCATGATGTTATTTGCCAACTGCCGTACCATCTAACTCCAATTATGGAGTATAGGATGGAGAATATGTCTTCTTGCATTTTATTTTTTTCTTCACTTGCATTTTTGAAACACAAAATATAATAATTATATAGTGAATAGGCATTTAATAGGGTTATGATTATACGTGATATTATCTATCTTTTATTTGGGAAAAAAATTTATATGACAGTATTTTGCTGGATGATGCAAATGTCATTACTTAAAAGTTACACTCTATCTTTATAGAATTTAATATTACATGATCCTTAGGTCATTAATTGTAAAGTTGTAATTTACAACTATTTTGTGTTAGCTTTAATTCCGTGCCAAATTTGATTGTAATTTTTTTCAATCTTATGTACCCTGTTTTTTATGTGAGATTTATTGTAAGGGTTGTGTGTGTGTGAGAGAGTGTGAAAACTCAAGGCAAAGTGAAGAGCAAGAAGTTTTTGCAGGTAGCTCGTGAGAAACTTTCCTGCGAAGTGACGCATGTGCCTAACACATGACCGAAATGCGAAGAGTCAGGATAGGATGATGACAGCTGGTTTTCCCCAAACACTTACCACACCCTTTTAGAGTGTCAAGTGAGGTTTTGCTGCTGCTGGGAAGCATTGGCAGAAGCCAAGCTTTGGCGGATGCAATCGGGCGTATTGCGGGATCCGGAAAGCTAAACAAGACATAGGAGCTTGGAAGGCTTAGGTGCATTGGGTAGATTAGGCTTGGAGGGTCTCTTGCAATTCATGTATCCCAACTGATTGTCTAGTGGATCGATTTACCGCTTGGAGGCAGTGGAGAGGTTTTACGCCGAGTACTTCATTTTTCTCTTCGATAACACATCGTCGTGTTATCTTGTGTTTGCATTCTTCTTCCCTACTCTTTTAGCTTTCATTTTACTGCTGCGTTTGGATGAATATGGCTTAGAGTAGTTTTATTTTTTGTACGCTCACATTTACTCTTTTCCACACTTAGTTTAAGTAAGTGTAAAGTCAACCAAGCCGTAATCTTTAATTTGGGGGCCTAAACAACTCGTGTTTTAACACATTTTCGAGCTTTCATTAACCTTTTCAATTGTAAAAGACTCAAATACTTTCAATATAAAATGGTAAATATTACTATAAAACAAGCAAGGATGCAAAATGGCACCTCTATGGAACATCAATACCCAGTCACAACTAGTACATTTATTCTCTATCATCTCAATTATTCAGAACTCATAACATATATTGTTTGTAACTGTAAGGACGGGGAAAGAAAATACATAAATTATAGAAAATCATTTGATTTAGAATGTGACTCATAAACTATAAAATGAGCAATCAACCCCTTACTATTAATTCAAAATTACAAATAGTCTTTAACTTAATAAAGAAGAAGACGAAGAGAACACATTATTTGCTACAACACAACAAAATGTGAAAAGAGAGAGTAGCAAATAAAGTTTCCCATGGCACACACGTTGTATTCGTAATTATCAATACTAGCGGCATATTGGAGTCACAAAGAACTTCATTGTTCCATTCAGGCAATGAATGCCATCATGCTCACCGCAAGCAAAGTAGTGAGGCTGCGACGTTTTCAGCACAAACTCAAAGCCCTCCCCAGCTCCTTGTTTTGTATTTCCCTGCATCTGGGCATTTTTCAGGTCACATTTAATGAAGCTCTGGTGGTTTGGTAGCAAGTAAACACTGTGAGGAAATGTTTTTGGAGTTGGTGGATCATATTTGAAAACTGCAATCAACATCATATGAACAGTTATTTTTCCATGCATATTTGCATTCAGCAAAACAAAACAAAAAATGCACATATTTTTCATGTTCCTTAAGGATCCAAATTGATAATCTAAGAATAAATAAATTGAAAACAAAGTTAAAAGTTAGAATTGACTATATATTTTGATATCATAATGAATTTTATAACTTGTAATAAAAACACAAGCAGTTTAAAAATATGATTTTGGTCACTATATTTTACAACCTGAACTATGCGTGGCAATATGTAACAAGTAGCAATAGCAAAGTAATTAAGCTCACCTAGAGTGTCATTTAAGTAGAAAAGGCCATGTTTGATTGCCCATTCGTTGTAGTTAAAGCCATAATTCCAGTGGTACGAGTCACCCACGATGATCTCGTTGGAAGTTTGTGTATTATTGGAATTCCCAAATGGCTTGGCTGTGCTAACTGCCATTGTGGAAGCAATTAGTAGCACTAGCATGAGTCCTTGTGCAATTGTGAAACCCATGGTATGATTTGCAACTTATGAAAGATAGTAGAGAGTGAAATAATTAAGAGGGTGGAAACAAAGAAAGAGCTAGCGAAATAAGATGTTAGCAATGATATTGATAGCATGATTTAAATGGGTATTTATATTGGGATAGATGGAGTGAAAGTGGGGGGAGAGAGAGAGAGAGAGAGAGAGAGAGAGTGGTGTATAATGCGTTGGCTTATTATTAAAAACGTAACTTTTTTGTTATAGAGCTTTTACATTGTATATTCCATCTCTTGACTACTAAATTTTGAAAAAGAGGAGTTGTATTTTATAAAAAATGAGTAGTTTTTCAAAAATTATTTTTTATAAATATCTCATTTTCCTATGATTGGTAGCAACTTTAATTGAGTTGAAAAAAAAAATCTCAAAATTTCCCTTATTTAGCTTGTTATAAGATAAAGTTCTTTTCCAAAAAAAAAAAAAATCCTGGAAAACACTCTCGAAAAATAAGCAATATTTTTTTAGTTGACCAAAGAAAAACACCAAACACAAGAATGTATTGACCCCTTGTGGTGAATTAACCAATAAATTAGTCAAGTTAATTAATTAATTCAATTAGCATGCAATAAGTGTGGTAGCACAAACAAATCACCAACTAAGTTAAAATGCAGCGGAAAATAAATTGACACGGTGATTTGTTTACGAATGAGGAAAACCTACATGGCAAAAACCCCATCGGGTGATTTTAAAGTCACCACTCCCTAGAATTTACTATTATCACAACAAGTGGTTACAAGTAAAGGAATCTCAGTACCTTATACCAACCTATTGTTGAACCCTTACCCCAATACCCAATTGGACTTGTTTTGTAGTGACAATCTATCCTTTCAATGCACGGCTCCCAGTACGTGACTAACCAATTTGATGCACGGATCCCAGTACGCGGCTTACTCACCAACTTAAGAAAGATGTTGGCTGTAAAGTTTTTCAGTTCATCAATACAATGAAGATCCCAAAGCTCCTTGGTTACAAAACCCTATGGTGTACAAACACAGTAGCTTCTTGAATAGAAATATGAACTAGGGTATATGTCTCCAGTTCACAATATGCTTGTGAAAAACTTTTGCAATGAGTTGCATCAGCTGTGACGGCCCTTAAAACAATCCTTATATATATTTAGGGTTGTGAGAAAAGAAAGCTCAAACATCTATTCACGGATTAGAGTGAAATCAGATTTGAAAAACTGTCGAGCAGCTGTCGAGCATCGGGCTTAAACAGCCTTTTAAACCTTGATAGATACTAGCTATCGAGCTAGCTGTTGAGTTTTAAAATCCAGCACTTCTTTACTTGTTTCTTGGACAGATTTTCATGGCTTTAACACTTGAACTTGAAACGTTGTTCCTTGAAGCATTAAACACATCCTAGATCTACCCAATTACACGTAAAGTGCGTTTTGTCAAAGGATTAGCCAATTCTCTATTGACATATGTTCCTAACATGATTCACATATGTCCTAACAATCTCTCCCTTTGGCAATCCATGACAAAACCACAACAAACAAATGAACATATGAGAGAAGTCATAAATCACTCAACTTATACTCACTTGTTGAATACAATAAAATCTATCCTAACACAAACTCTTGAAAAAATTTGCAAGAAGAGAGTTCATGGCAAGAAGACTTTGACAACCTGTATTTCTGAAACACTTTGAACAAAACTCATTAAGGCATCTTAGTGTGAAACAAAAATAAAAGATTGCATACAAATATTAAACTTAAAAATCTAACATTTCAAGTCACAAAATTGCATTTATTTAATATAAACATTTATGCATACGCATGAACCGAAAAAAATATGATAAGCAATGTCCAGAATTTATAATGATATACATAGAATTGCTGCTGAGTTTAAATATTATAAATCAATAGGGATTGTTGTTCCATATCTCAAAAAATCAATAGGGAAAGACTCTATTACCTTCTCTAATCCCAAAATCTATGTCCTAAAATCAACACCTTCTCTAATCCCAAAATCAATATCCTGCTAATCCTGAAAGAAGAAAAAATAATCCACAAAGTCACCAAGTTTAACATGAGAGAGAGAGAGAGAGAAGAGTGATGAGTGAGAGAGGATCGATGAGAGTGAGAGAGCTTACTAGTCTTTTTGAGAGGCTGAAAGGCGTGGGTCTGTCTGTGGGAGGAGAAAGAGAGAGTAATAGTGTTTTGTTTACCCAGATAAAAAAGAGCAAGACTTAGGTATAATATTTAGATACGGTTCCTTAGGTTCTTCTTTTAAGATTTTATCATGTGGCTTTTTTCTCATGGATGGAAGTGTATTTTTAAAGTTATGTAGCCACATGAAAAAATCTTAAGAGAGGAACTTAAGGAACAGCACCTAAAATACATAAATTTTATCCAATAAAAAATAATTAAAAAAAAATCTAAAAAATTTAGAACCCGCCTGAAAATTGGGCACCGCGCAAAAAGAAATCAAAAAAATTCACTACACGCTGTTTACAAACTGAAGTTACTGAACCTCCACCTTTAGTTTACAAACTACGTGCTTCACTACTTTGCTAGTCTGCTAGTGCTAGTTGTATGCACAACAAATCAATGAGAGCCACACCTTTGTTTTTTAGTTTTTAATATAGAATCAATGAGAGCCACACCTTTGGAGGCTTTTTTCTGTTTTTATTTATTTATTGTATATGGATGTATGTCTTCATTATGTTATTATGAATAGATGGATTTTAATCAAATATATCAATAAATAGAGTGAAAGATGAACAATATTAGATTAGTAGTGCTATTTCTATCTTGATTTTATTCTTTTTTATTTTTATTTTTCTATTTATAAGTTATACGAAAAATTATGTTAACATAAATTTAAAAAGACTTTGATTCACATGTGACTATGTGGCCTTCACATGTGACCGTGTGGACTTCCCAAATATTTGAGTTTAATGGAATGCAATTTACTTTCTTAGGTCTATAAGTAAAAGTACCCACACAATGACTTCAATACTATCATAGATTTTTTTTTTTTTTTTTTTTTTTTTTTTTTTTTTTTTTGGTGCTAGGTTTCATTACACTTTTAACTATTTTGGTGGTTAGCAGTTGCATAAATTTTATTGAACAAATACAAAAAGAGGCACTTTTTTTTTTTTTTTTTGGGTTTAGTGTCACAATTTTTTATTATAATATGAGGTTTATATTTTTTTTTTCCCAAAATTTGAACATTTAAAACTACTATTACAGCCAGAAGTGTCATAAGACTAGCTACAAAAATGAATGTTAATTTGATGTTCATTTTTTGTGATGAGATTTATATACTTAAAAATTATTTCACCCATATCATTTCAATGTAATTTTGGTGTTCACTTTTTGGAGTTACCCTTGGAAACTTTTGGTTGTATCAATAGTTTGCAAATGCATAATATTAGTGGACAAATGTATAAGTCTCAAATTGGATTAAATATTTTAAATTCCAATCACAAAATACCTAGCGGTGTGATGAGTATTATGTGTTTGTGGATGAAATAATTTTTTTCATCACACCCCTAGGTATTTTGTGATTGAAAAATGTAGTAATCCCAAATTATAATAGATCGAAATTATTAACATTTACTAAAACTAGCATTTGAGCACGCGCGTGCTCAGAGGCTCTTCTATTTTTTGGGATAAAAGTTAGTAATTTGCATAGATTATAAATTGGGATTATTAAATTTTCTAGTCACACAAAAAAAAAAAAAAAAAAAAAAAAAAAACTAGGGTTTTGATAAAAAAATTATTTCACTTACAAATACATAATATTCAGCAAACCCCAATTATATTTTTCCTCTATGAATGTCTACATTTTTTTATTTTTTTATTTTATTTTTTATTTTTTTATCTTGAACTAATTGATTCCTCCCTTCACGCCTCTCTCTCGACTATACCTTTTAATTTAAGTGATTATTAGACTAGACTTGCCAAATGCCTGCATATAAGAAGTCCATGGTCCAGGAAGACCACGTGGCTTGTGAAATGATTGCATGCAAATTCCCTTTGCTTGTAAAAATTCATGGGAAAATGCTCAAACACCCCCTTGAACTTTGAGGTAGTGGCCAAAACACCCCCCAGCTTTTATTTTAGCTAATTTGCTCATTAAACTTCACACAACTGCCAAATAGAGCCATTTGTTAGTTTACTATTAAACCCACGTTTGTCAAAATTCACATTGAATTAAGAAATTAATATAGGGTTGGGTTCAAGTTACACCTGATGTAACTCTAAAAAATGTTACACCACCCAATAACTTATTATTGAATGCATATTTTGAAAATCCAACCATTGGATTACATGTTCTTAACATTCACAAAAAGTTTCATGCCAACCAGATGTAATTTATCTTTTGATCCTTAAACTCATCTTTTATGCGTTATTTTAAACTACAAAAACTTGAATTTAGACAATTGATTGATGACATACATATTAATCTTTGATCACCTTGAAACTTTGTAAGCATGAAAAATATATGAAGATAATGTAATCTAATGGTAGATTTATCAAAATTCACATCAAATTAAGAAATATAGGGTTGGGTTCAAGTTACACCTATTGTAACTCTAAAAAATGTTACACCACCCAATAACTTATTATTGAATGCATATTTTGAAATTCCAACCGTTGGATTACATGTTCTATATGTTCTTAACATGCATGCCAATTTTCGTACCAATTGGATGTAATTTACCATTTGATCTTTAAACTCATCTTTTATGCGTTATTTTAAACTACAAAAACTTGAATTTAGACAATTGATTGATGACATACATATTAATCTTTGATCACCTTGAAACTTTGTAAGCATGAAAAATATATGAAGATAATGTAATCTAATGGTAGATTTATCAAAATTCACATCAAATTAAGAAATATAGGGTTGGGTTCAAGTTACACCTATTGTAACTCTAAAAAATGTTACACCACCCAATAACTTATTATTGAATGCATATTTTGAAAATCCAACCATTGGATTACATGTTCTTAACATTCACAAAAAGTTTCATGCCAACCAGATGTAATTTATCTTTTGATCCTTAAACTCATCTTTTATGCGTTATTTTAAACTACAAAAACTTGAATTTAGACAATTGATTGATGACATACATATTAATCTTTGATCACCTTGAAACTTTGTAAGCATGAAAAATATATGAAGATAATGTAATCTAATGGTAGATTTATCAAAATTCACATCAAATTAAGAAATATAGGGTTGGGTTCAAGTTACACCTATTGTAACTCTAAAAAATGTTACACCACCCAATAACTTATTATTGAATGCATATTTTGAAATTCCAACCGTTGGATTACATGTTCTATATGTTCTTAACATGCATGCCAATTTTCGTACCAATTGGATGTAATTTACCATTTGATCTTTAAACTCATCTTTTATGCGTTATTTTAAACTATAAAAACTTGAATTTAGACAATTGACTGATGACATGCCTATTAATTTTGGTAATTTTCAAGCATCAAGGCTATTTGGGTCAGTTTTTTGGTTTCAAAGGTATTTCGGATATTTTTTAGGTTTAGGGGTTATTTTGGTAGTTTTTTGTTTCGGGGGTATTTTGGCCAAATTTTAGGTTTCGGGGGTATTTTGGTCATTTTTTAGGTTTTGTGTGTACTTTGGTCATTTTTTAGGATTTGGGGGTTTCGGTCATTTATTAGGTTTAGGGGATATTTTGATAATTTTTAGTGGTTTTTGAGCTGATTTGGTGATTTCAGGAGTATTTTGGTCATTTTTGAGGTTATTTCATGCGTATTTTGGTCATTTTAGTGGTTTTTTTTAGCATAATTGGTGATTTTAGGGATTGTAGGAGTAATTTGGTCATTTTAAAGGTTTTGGGGGTATTTTACTTATTTTAGAGATTTTGAGGATATATTGGTCATTTTAGTGGTTTTTGAGCATATTTGGTGATTTTATAAAAAAACGGGTTTGGGTAGGGAATGGATATCTATGGATAAACAGACCGGGTAACAATTGGGTATGGATACTAATTGGGTAAGGTAATCGGATATCCATGGATAAATTAATTGGGTCGGGTATATATGGGTATATCCTGCCCATGGTCATCCTTAATTATTTGTAAACAATAGGTGACGAACACTTATTTCGTTACCAAAAACACCTCCATCTTAATATTGGATGATGAATTTGGAATTTCATCACCTCTGGTTAGTCTTTGGTTAAACAATAGGTGATGAAAATTTATTTCGTCACCAAAAACACCTACATCCTAATATTGGGTGACGAATTTAGAATTTTGTCACCTTTGGTAAGTCTTTGGTGAAGCGAATATTTTGTCACCCTAGGTTCCTTTTTTTCATGACCTATAGTGACAAGATAAATATTTTGTCACCAATTTGTACATCTTTGGTGACGAAATATTGATTTCATCACCAATTTTAAAATTTTTATAATATTTGGTGACAAATTCTTCTTTTCCTCACTAAATGTTATCATTTGGTGATGAAATTGTTTATTCTCACTAGATTTCGTCACCATAGCCCACTTTTGTTGTAGTGAAACTAGACTGACTCAAAAACAAGAAAGCAAAATAAAAAAGTAATGCAAAAACATAAAAGGAGGGATAGAAAAAGTGACTGAATCACTTTGAGCCTTTTTCTTTCCAAACTTTGGTTTTGGGTTGCAACCATGGGAAACCATTGCAATAGAAAGCAAATTCATAATCTAAAATTAAATAAGAACCTTTGAATTAGAATAAAGAAGTAGATAAACGTCCTTAGGAAGAAATTCAGATAATTCTTGATTACCATTCCAAGTTGAAACCACAGGTTACATTATGTAGCATTGGCATGTAGAAGTAGAATTTGTAACACATACGCTTCCAAAAAACCCTAAGTTCAACAAGAACATAAGACTATCAAGGAAAAAGATAGAGAAAATATCTCAAAAGAAATTTTTATTAATAATAATTTATTATCATTGTCTCCTTCTAAAGAGTATTTATAAGAAGAGATTTTTCTTCTGATATTCCTTTAAGAAAAATAAATTAAAGAAGTCATAATTTAATAGGGATTTGAATTTGATGTAAAAGATTCTATTTACACCATCAAATAAAATAACCATGTCATTTAAAAAAAAATGCTAAAATGCAAATTACACCCTCTAAGTTTAACTAAAATTCATTTAAATCCTCTAACTTTACTTTCATTTAATTGAGTTTTCTAAGTTTCAAAGTTTTTCAACTCAAGTTTTTCATCCAATTTCATTAAAAAAATTCTGTTTAAGTATGCCAATAACTAGTGAAAAAAGATTTTAAGAAAATAAATTAACATAAAAAAATTTATTAATTTTATAAATATATTTTTATGTGATAAAAATATATATTTTTTAATGGCAATTTTTATCAAAATTGAATGAAATGCCTAATATGAATAAATGTGAACCTTAGAGGACTCAACTGAATAAAAGTAAAGTTAGAGAACTGAAATAAATTTCAATCAAACATAGGGGACTCAATTGAATGAAAGTAAAGTTAGAGAACTGAAATGAATTTCAATCAAGTTTAAAGAGTGTAATTTGCATTTTTGCCAATAAAAAAAAAGGGATTAACGTACACCCACGTTTACCATCTCATAGTACTAATATACTCCAAATATATAAAAAGAGGAAAAAAAATTAGGCACTGTTAGACTATGAATTGAAGGAGCATTAGAGCAGAGAAGTCACCGCAGATATCAAAATAGAAGAAGAGTGAATCTAGGTTTAGGCAACTTCGGCCTTGTTCTAAGACCCCATTACAAAAAGGGCCCACCTCTTTATAAAAAGGCCCAAAATTTATGATAATAATTAGTTAAAAGCGAGCTTATGTTGCCTACAATTTTTATGCTTAAGAAGGCCTTTAACTTATTAGACCAATAGAAATCCAACCTAATGAAAACTTAAATTGTTTGACTAAAAAAAAATGTGGTAAATGTGTTGTAAACATCAAATTATATCGCTGTAAGCCTCAAACTATATCAAGCCTTCCTAACGGTGAGTAACTCTAACATATACTAGTTGAATCATAATAGACAATCAAGCCCTAGGCACCACACTTTTTCAGTTTCGCCACTATTAATTTCGGTATTGTAGGGCTTCAAGCCGCCAAGAGAATACAACTTGGTGCCTATGATTGGATGTTTCTTGTACAAGTACATAAACTTTGTGTTGTGAGGCTAGCTCCAAAAAATGAAGTCATTGTCAAATGCATTAATATGGCTGGAAAAAAGTATACATCTCGAATTGGAACTTTCGACACTAAATCAAAAAATAAAAATCCTCTTAGCGCGGACTACACATTTACGATGAGGATTTTAAATGAGTTGGCACATTTTAAACCTTATATATCAAATTTTGACAGAATGAGGATCCAGATATCGTGGAGAAGGGGATCATTTTGCCCATCTCAAATCAATCACTTATTCAATTCACTTTCTTTTTTATTTAAAATCAAATTCTTGTTCTCTTTCTTTCCTTATTCACTCTTTGCTTTTCTTTTCTTTATTTTTTCTAAATGTCTTTTCCATTTTTTTTTAAAAAACTGAAAATTTCAACAGGCTTATAAAGAAAATTGTAAGATTATGTATCTTTTAGTGGTCTTCACTATCTACAATCTATATAAAAGAGTGTTTGTTATATAAGTACTACAATACAAATAGACTCCAATTCCTCACTAAGCTATTTAAGAAGTTCCTTGTGCGAGCCCTTTAACATTAATTTATGATATTAAAAATTTTATGGAAAAGAAAAAAATCAAAGCCCTTTATCAATTAATATTCTTAAATGTCTTTGTGGGAAAAAAATTAGTAATGAATCGGAAGAGAAACTTAATTCTAGGAAAGTGGACCCAAATAGACCAAATGGACCAAGTGAAGTGAAGTAGACCGTAATGGACCGCGCTAGACTGAATAGACTATAATGGACAGAATTGGACAGAAGGGACCGAAGTGAACCGAAATAGACTGAATTGGACCAATTCATTATTTTGCATTACTTCGGTTGATATTTTGCATTATCATTTTAGTATTATTATCGAAGGTTCTTCTATTTTTATTTTTCTAAAGGTCAATACATTTCCATTCATCTTAATTTGAGGTTAATGCATTTTCTAATTACAAAAATACCTAGAGATGTAAGGAGATTTATATACGATAAAAATTAACTCACCCACAAAACTAGCACTAAAAGATGAATACTGAAATTGCAATGAACACTAAATTGACATCAATGAAAATGTTAACATGAATGAAAATAAAAAATAAAAAATAAAGGCCTCTGAACACGCTCTACGCACATGTCAAACTTCTAAACCCAAAGGCCATTGCCCACCCCTCAACCCAAACAGGCAAACACCCTTATCTCATTCCTTTCTAATTATTTGAAGGAGGTTTTGCCCTTTCGAAAACCTCCAGCCTTTTCACTCTTGGCCTAGCACACGAATGCTCTCTTAAGCAAAGGTAGGCTCAAACTAAATTTAGAGAGTAATATGGAAAGTCTACGTAAACATTTTCATTTTTTTAAAGCTCCCATATATTTTAATTTAAAGATATTTTGGGATAAAAGGAATTAATATTTTTCCGTATGTTGCTATAAATTGGTCAAGGAAAAATCCATCATTGGACAGGAATTCAGGAAAATAGTAGGCTGAGTGGTAAACACTAAACACATACTCACTTCTCTCTTCTGTGTCTCACATTTTCTTCTTCATTCTATACTTTCTTTTACTTAACATTCAAAGGAATTGATGAACGAGTTGTTCACAGTGGAGGAATTTTATAATTGATATCCCTCTTCCAAAAGGGGGTCAACAAAAATCATATAAGACAGTGTTGGTTGTTTCTTCTAATAATTAATGAATGAAATTACACCAAAACAAAGTCAAAACTAGAAAATACACTAAACAAAGAACGGATTGAGAAACGTGGTTAAAGAAAAAATGTATGTAATGATTATGGGCCTGTTTGGTAATGTTTTTTAAACAACACAACAGTTTTCGTTGTTTAAACAACACAACATGTATTTTCACAATACTTTTTCACCCATATTTATTTCCACAACACTTTAGTAATATAATATTTTTCTTTGAAAATGAATTTTATTTCTGGCCAAATTTTGAATGTTATTTCATTATATGCTTTTGATTAACTACTTTGGTTCCGTTTGCTATGTGTGCTTCAAAACATTTGATGGTGCAAAGTTATGATTCAAAATCTAAGAATGAGAATGAAACATATAGTGTTGGGTTAAAATGAATCGACCCCTTTAATTAATTAATTAATTACCCAAGTTAATTAATTAGGTTCAATAACATGCAATGCTATGGCAACACAAACAAATCACCAGATTATCTAAATGCAGCGGAAAAATAAATTTGACACAAGTGATTTGTTTAGAATGGGGAAAACCACCGAGGCAAAACCCCACCGGGTGATTTTAAGGTCACCATTCCCAAGAATCTACTACTATCAATCACAAGCGGTTACAAGTATAAGGAATCTTACCAAGCCCTTTGGCCTATCCCGAAACACCAACCTATAGTTGAACCCTTACCTCAATACCCAATTGGACTTGTATTGTAGCGGCAATCTTTTCGTTCAATGCACGAATCTCAGTATGTGACTAACCAATGATGCACGGATCTCAGTATATGACTAACTCCTTTGCACGAATCCCAATATGTGACTAACTCTATAGCAACCCTTTGATTGATGTAGTTGATTTGCAATAGCTTCACATAGAAACACCAATAGGATCTTCAATGATGGTGTGAGAGACTTTACTTAGTTACAGAACCCAAAGGCGTACAAGAAATGCAGCAAGAACTCTTTCTTCTATTGGAGGAGGATAGGGTTTCAAAAAGAAAACCTTATGTAGCTCTCTAGGTGTAAACACTCAATTTTACACCCATAATTTAATCAAAGAGAATGACTTGAATGACCAATCCATGTACCCCAAAAATCATAATTGCATTACATGCATTATTTTGTTCTTGCATTACATGCATCATTTTTTCTTTGCATTACATGCATTAATTCATTCATTGCATATCATAAAAATGATCTTGAGATTCTAACGGTCGCAGCAGTGTTTCCAGTTATCAAATCGGACTACCGGATCGAAAGATATCGCATGATCAAGTTCGCACGATCAACATGCATTGTGTCTAGGTAGAATCGACCACGCATGATCAGTTTAAATTAATTCTGATTGGTTAAACAATTAAAATTAATTAAATAATTTTTTGATTGGTTGATAATTAATGATTAAAATAGGGATGCATGCATGGGAATAAAATGGATGATTGGATAACAATAAAACTATGGATAATCTGAATTTTATCAAGATTTATTTTAGGGTATTTATCTACAAGTTAATTGTCCTTAAATATCCTGAATTATCCAAAAAAGAGATGAAAAATCATAGGCGGAGGATGAAAAGGCGTCTAGGTACAAGAACCGGCCAAAAACCCTAGAAGAGGAGTCCAAATGGCACCCGAACACGAAAGTGCATTCGGAGCCATAGGGCCAATTCGGCACTTTTGGAGTGCCGAACGGCACTTTAAAAGGGCCGAATTTTCCTGATGTGGGCTTTGGCCCAACGGCCTTTAAGTGATGATTATTCATACCCTTTTCAATCTTTTCGCAAACGGGTGCGTCCAGATTCAAACCCTAATCGTTCGTACCTATTTTTTAGAGTTTTCTGGCCTCTATAAATAGAGATTGAACCTCATAATTCAGCACCCTTTTTTTTTTTTTTTTTTTTTATAAATTTTTTATGCTCTGAGAGGCATACATTTTTGACTCTTAAACCACCCATATTTTATGATCCCCTCTCTGAGGGTTACTGCTTAAATTAGGGTTTTAGGTTTCAAAGAGAATTGAACAAATTTCTTTGAACCCTAAAAAATCCTCTCAAGAACAAAGTGTGCTCATGCAAGATGTTGTTTCCTTCACCCTTTTTCTTGTGATGTGATGATGCATTTTATATCTCTTTCTTTTACAAATATCTACAACATGAATTCTTAATTGTTGTTTTGTTAAAGCATGATTGTTTTTTATGTGATTGTTATAATCTTTTTCTTGAATGTCAATAAATTTGTATGTGAACAATTATTTTTCTTAACAAAACAGATCTGCATCTTTATAAGATGTAGATCTGAATTTTTCTCAATATAAAAACAAATCTGCATCTTTATAACATGTAGATCTAAATTTTTCTCAATATAAAAAACAGATCTGCATCTCTATAAGATGTAGATCTGAGTTTTTCTCAATATAAAAACAGATCTACATCTTCCTTAGATGTAGATCTGAGTTTTCTCAAACAAAAAGAGATCGGCATCTTTATGAGATGCAGATCTAAATTTTTCTCAAATCAAAACTGTTGAAATAAAGAAAGAGATTGTGTATTATTGTGTTTGTGTTTATTTTAATTCATGATTGCATAAATTTGGATTATGAGTGAAACTCTCTTCTTAAAAAATCTTTTTCATTCTTTGTAAAACATATAACAAAACATATCTGAATTTTTGTCGTCAAAAATCACTTTTTTTAAATATAACAAAACAAATCTGAATTTTTTTCATCAAAAACCACTTTTTTTTTTTTTTTTTTTTTTTTTTTTTTTTATATAAATACTACAAAATAGATCTCATATTTTGACAAATCAAAATCATTTTTTTAATCATTAAAACAGATCTGAATTAAAAAAAAAAAAAAAAAAAAAAAACCAAAGAAGAGACTTCATTCATAAATAAATTTGTGTGATTTAATTTTTCATTCACATGTTCAACAAATCATTCATGACATGCATAAAAAAGTACATTGGTCGCAAGAGTCTAGAAGACTAGACTCTGTCTGGGCGGAATGGGTGCCTAACACCTTCCCATTCTGTAACCTAGCCTCCGAATTTAGCTTTTTTGGTTTAGTAGATCTAGTCTTGTCTTTGTTTATTTTTGGGTAGAATGTAACTAGGATAACAAGCCATGTATTTTTGGTAGACTGTAACTAGGACCCAAATCTATGTAATTTTCAAGTTTTTCAAGATATATAATTTTTTATTCAATCAATGAATTGAACAATTCAATCATGTATTTATTTTTTCTTAATTTTTTTTTTGTATAAAAAAATAAGTGGCGACTCCATACCACTTACCCAAAAAGAGAGGTGCCCTAAAAGGTACCCGAATCTCTTTTTGAGGGACGCTTTTCGTCGAGGTCTCTCACAGTGTCGACTCCGCTAGGGATGTCGAGGGCTAAGCTTCGTATTAGACTTAAGTGACCAAATATGTACCTTTGTTTTGCATGGTTTTGCATGATATAGTTGTTGTTTGTTTATTTATGTTTGATGGGATGTTGCATAATATTGAGGTGTATGATATTTTGTTGTTTGTTTTGGTTGTTAAAATCTTTCCCTAACTGTCATAGTGTGTGCCATCCAAACAACAATGTATGCACCCCTTTCAACAATTTGTGGTAGTAGTAACCATGGATCACCAGTATTCATTAGATTCGGGTACCCAGTGGCGAACTCACCAACTCATAGCCCAAAGTCACTGGATCATTTCTTGTTGACTGTAAAGGACAAACCATGCCGTTTAGACCAATGTAATGTTCATTACATTACAAGTTGGGAGGTGTAACGTCCTAGTTATGGGAAATAATGAAACAACAAACCTACCCTACAACATAATGACTTAGAACCTACCCTTAGGTCGGTCTCGGTTAAAATTGCATTGCATGTTGTGTGTGTTTGTTTTGATTGACTGATGGATGTGGATGGGGTCTAAGCTTTGATTAACCCGACCAAGCCTGTCATTAGGGGAGAATCTGCTCAAGATCTGAAGGAAGGCTACAAAGAGAAACAAAGCCCGATACTCAAGCCAGTAGCTCCAACTCCAAGCTTGTCACTCCCATCACAATACTAAAGCCTTCAAGCATAGAAGAAACTCTACTTCTGCAACATCACAACCCTATCTTCGACCTCCAAGGCAGTTCAAGTCACAAGAAGTCTAAAACTCCTAGTAACATGGTAGAAGAGGGAGAACACCCAAACACAGAGGAACCCATGAACACCCAAGAGCTACTCAACACTATGGTAGCTAGTCAGATTCAGCTGAGGGAAGACATGAATAGTATGATGTAATAGTTTCAGAATTTGAAGAGTAATCAAAAGGGGGACAAGGCCGATCATGATCCACCAACCCTAGAGAATGAGAAGAAGATCAACAAGAGGATGAATAAAATGGAAGAGATGATTAAAAGAGCCCCCAAGATGGAGGAACTTATGGACTACGATTCACTCTCCCTATTCCCTAATGTAAGGCTGCCACCCAAGTTCAAGATGCCAACCCTAGACAAGTTTGATGGGACCGGCTGCCCAAAGTCCCATCTAAAGATGTATATGAGGGCTATGCAACCCCTCGGCGCAAATGAAGAAGTACTTGCCCAGATGTTCCAAAACACATTAACCGGAGTCGCTCTTAGATGGTTCCTCAACCTGGCTGATGCAAGAGCAAGAAGTTGGTAGGACATCTGCCGAGAGTTTTACAAGCAATACAAGTACAATATGGAAGTGGACATCATAAGAAGAGACCTTGAGACTACCAAGCAAGAGTTGAAAGAATCCTTCTCTACTTTCATTACCAAGTGGAAAGCCAAGGCTGCACAGATGATGAGTAGGCTGAGTGAAGAAGAACAGTTAACCATGGTTGTAAAGAACTTATTGCCTGTTTCCAATATTCATAAAAATGATCCTTATCAATTGATTGCACCCATTGCACCCATTGCACTTGTGTAAGTACCCCAAGGGCCTAGACCTAAGAGAGAATTTCATGAGTTATACATGCCCATGAGTCAAGTGTTTGACAAACTACAAGCAAAAGGGTTACTGAAGCCCTTAGACCGAGGGTTAATTGCTTGATGACCGAAGAAAAGAATAAGGAAGACCTGTCTGACTTGATCTATGACCTACTCGAGTGCTTCATGATGACATGGGAAGAATTAATGGATAGAACCTCTGCTACCACCACATGATATGACATATGGAATGAAGTACTAGAACAGGAAAACAACCAAACATCCATAAATGGGGGGAGACACTTCAAACCCTAAGAGAATAGCCAAACATCCACAAATGGGGGGAGACACTTTAAACCCCAAAAGAATAACCAAACACTCGTAAATAGAGGGAGACACTTCAAACCCCGAGACACTGATCCCCATGATTTAACCAAAATTGCCCACATTACAAGGGGGGGAGACATTTCAAACCCCCACATTTAGAAACCAACAACCACAACCTCCCAAGATCTGAATGCTATGATTGGGTCCATAAATAGGGAACTCACTATTCCTATTCCGACAAGGATCTGACCAAGAAGGGGAAGCACCACAACGATCTGTTGCATATCACTGTGGATTCCATGGGGAAGAGAATACTGATGGTTTTGGTAGATGATAGAAGTGCCTTGAATGTTTTTCCTTTGAAGACTGCAAGCTGCCTTGGCCTACCAATCAACATGTGAGGGCATATGACAACAGTAGAAGTGAAGTCTTGGGAACCATAACATTAGAGCTTACCATAGGACTGATGGTCAAGAAGTTGGATTTTCAAGTCCTTAATATAGCCTCATGCTTCAATATGCTCCTTAGGTGACCATAGATCCATGACACCAAAGCTGTACCTTCTTCCCTATATCAAAAGGTTCGGTTTCCACATGAAGGGGCTATAGTGACCATCTATGGAGATACTTTGACTGTGCCTATTCCCGTTTATGGTATTGATTCTGAGAAAAAGCCATTGACCTTAGATGGATTTGAGATCGAGAAGCCTGGCTTTGAAAAGAGAGGAGAAGAAGTTGAAAAGATCCCAATGGACTTTGCTCCTTATGGTAAAAACAATGTGGTAGCAATGATGAAGAGAATGAACTACCTTCTTGGGATGAATTTAGGGAGAGCTGTGAAGAAACCAACCTTTCAAGACTTGGCAATTCCAACTGCCACACCACCTTTTGGGCTAGGCTATAAGCCCACTGACGATGATTTGTTGGAAATGGAAGTAAGAAGGATAGCCTGAGCCAATGCCAAAGCAAAATGACTTCCTTGTCCTCTAGAACCTCTGAAGCCCTACACTTCTACACTGAATGGGAAGTTTGTAAAAGCTGGAGAAAGTCAACATTATGGGGGATTCCCAAAACCGGGATTTGATCCTATAACAAAGACAATGGTGCCCAGTTTCGAGATACTACTTGATTGCAACAATGAAGTTCCAAAATTGAAGAAAGAAGATACCACCTGGGTTCCTACTGATTGGGCTGATCACATGGATCCTGATGCCATGACTACACTCCTTAGGGATCATATCTACAACATAGAAGAAGAAGAATATTGGGAGGCCTACCAGCATACATTAAAGAGCCCGTATGAGCTAAGAACCAGTGATGAAGATGAAGAAGAGGGAACAACCCCTTATGATGATGAAGATGGAAGTGAAGACAAGAGCGATAGTAGTAGTGACAACAGTAGCAGTGATGGTGGACATGGTGTGTTGGGGTTTATGCCCTAAAATCCAATTTATTGGCATGTCATAAATAATTAAATTGTTTAATTATATGAGACTATCTATAAATGAACTAATGGGATATTATCTTAGTCCATGAGATGCATAATATGTGATTTATGTGATTTAGTCACAGAAGATATAAATCGCAAGTTCTTTGTAAACTCAGAATTTTAGTTTGTAGTTGATGATGAAATTGGGCGTTTCATTTGCAAAGACTATAACATATCAACTAAGATGATTTGTCTTGATCATGGAAGTGGAGACTTCTAGTTGGTATGTTGATATGTTTTAAGAGTTAAGACATATTGAACTAGACCGCTGTGAGATTTATTATTCTCCTAACGACTGTCAAATGAATAATAAATCTCACGACTTCTATTTACATGAACTCTAAATCCTGAAAGAATAATGGACCTGATCATGAGATGTAGGTTGTTTTGATATATTAGGAGTGAGATCTATGAGTCACGATCAAAACCTCAGTATGTTGGGCAGCCGCATTTAGTGTTGATAGAACATATATTCTCAAGATGGAATTCATAATGTCTTAATGGAGATATAAAATATTCCCTTGAGATAAGTTTAATGAGTTTGGTTATTCAGAAAGTTAGGCCCAACCACTTTAGTAAGGAGTTACTAAAGTATATATTTATGAAATTGGATTTCATAAATATATGATGTATAACGTAAAGGATTAAACCGGGTACTCAAGGATTAAGATGTAGTAATCTTCAAAGTGGCAGTCTTAATTCATGACTTTGTATTACTACAAATATTATAATGAAGGGGTTGCATGTATAATAAAGTCTTGGGATATAATTTATAGATAAGGCCTAGAGTGCAACTATATTTATATAGTGATATTAAATATAGTTAATGGTAACTTTGGATTTGTCAAGAGTTGACAGAAAAGCCCAAAGCCCATTGGAGCTAGTGTCTTATTGGTCCCTTTTGGTCCCACTCCAAGCCACATACTAGAGCCCAATTGGAAAGGCCCAAAAGGCTAGCCCAATTAGATAATCAGTTGTATATAAGGAGAGAAACGTACGAAATTTCATAAGTGTTTTTCATAAGGTTAAGATGAAGGTCTTTCATAAGAGAGTTCTCATAAGGAATGAAATGATTTGTATATGAGTGTTGGACACTCATTATTCTCTCCTTGGAAAACTGATTGAGAGACCACACATCTTGGGCATCAAGTGGAATTGGAGTGAAGATTAAAAGTCTTCCCAAGTACTTCTAGATCTTTAGTTTTGAATTTCACTGCACCAAGGTACGCTTTCTTGTTCTTAAAATCTGAAACTTACATAGTACATGTTATCAATTGCGAATGAAGTAGATCTGTTAATTTTTCCACTGCGTATGTTTTGTATGCGATACAAACATGCATTTTTTTTCAACATGGTGATGATGACAACAGCACCAATAGTGATGACAACAGCAACAAAAGTTATGATAGCCCGTACAACGGAGATGATTGGGGTAAACCCATTAGTGAAAGAGAAGATGAAGATGCAGACCTATTCTATGAGGAATATGACAGTGATGTGGACTACTATGATCAAGATATTGAAGATGATACTGAAGCTAACGGGTGGAGTGATACTGATAGTGATCAATACAAGCTGATAAATGTGTTAGAGAATGCAAGAGAGGAGAATGCACAAGCCAATCAAATGTATCATGAAGAATATCCCTATGGGCATCTTTCAGATTTGAGTGATATCATTAATGTTAGCTCAAGGTTTGGCCCTAGGTATGACAAGCATGGAAGAGAGGTTCCTGAATTGGGGTCGTATTATGATTCAGAACTAAGTACACCAACCCTACATACTATAGAGGATGATGACATAGATGCTAGGCTGGCCGCTCTAGACCAAAAATTGATGGTCCATAGTCTCAGAATCATGACACTTGAGAATGCTGAACTTATTGAGGAGAGAATGGAAGGAAATGAACCAGAGCATCTCCCTCAACCCACTGATTTGGGCAACAGAGGCAAGTATAAGCTATTTGATGAATGGATGGATAACATGGAGCACCTGGATGCTTTTGTGACTGACAAGCCCACAGATATGGAGGTTGAAGAAGAAGCTACGGATTATATGGATGTAGACCTCACAATACTGATGCTGAAGGAAGAAATAGCTTACTGGGAGCCACCTGCCATTGTGGAAGTCATGACCAAGTTAAAGAATTAGGCATGGGAGGGACCCGCCCACCCCATGGAGGACTCTGTGAGGAAGATCAAGACCATCAAGTTAGTCACCTTTGCCAAGAAGATCAAGACCGCCGAGCTAGTCACTTCTGCCAAGAACATTGCTTCTATTCCTATTGAGTCTATTTCTGCTAGTGTTTCTATTCCTGTAAAGTCTGTTTGTGATAGTTTTCCAGTTAAGTCTGTTGAGTCTATAGAGTCTGTTAAAAACTCTTTCCCTTTTAATATGATGTCTGATTCTGCTTATTTGCTGGCTTTGAATGTTTTTATTTCTGAAATTGGTAAAGAAACTCTTAATAATAAGGAATTAAAACATGGATACCTAGAACCTATAAAAGAAGAAACCCAACCCATTAACTTGGGAATTGATGATGATCCCAAAATGATCCAAGTAGGCAATACCCTAACTGCCTTGGAGAAAGATGTATTAGTGGCACTGTTAACAGAATTGAAGGAGGTCTTTGCCTGGTCATACGAAGACATGCTTAGGATTGATACAGATAGAGTACAACATTGCATTCCAACATATCTAACCATGAAGCTGGTTAAGCAGAAGTTGAGAAGAATAAAGCCAGAATGGACTCTCAAGATCAAAGAAGATGTAGAAAAACAGTATAATGTAGGATTCCTAAGAGTGGTCAATTATCCAGAGTGGTTAGCTAATGTAGTTCCGGTACCAAAGAAGGATGGGAAGGTCAAAATGTGTGTAGATTTCCGAGATTTGAATAAGGCCAACCCAAAAGACGACTTTCCTTTGCCTCATATTGACATCCTGGTTGACAACACAGCAGGGCTTGCTCTCATTTATGGATGGATTTTCAGGATACAACCAGATTAAGATGGCTCCAGAAGATATGGAGAAAACCTCCTTTATCACTCCATGGGGGACATACTACTACAAGGTCATGCCATTTGGCCTTAAGAATGCTGGTGCTTCTTACCAACGAGCAGTCACCACTTTGCTGCATAATTTGATCCATAAAGAAGTAGAAGTTTATGTTGATGACATGATAGTAAATTCCAAAGACCGTGAAGGGCACATACTGGCTTTGAGGAAGTTCTTTAAGAGAATCTGGTTCTACAAGTTACGGTTGAATTCAAAGAAGTGTACTTTCGTGGTCACATCCGGAAAACTGTTAGGGTTTATGGTAAGCCAAAGGGGAATAGAAGTTGATCCTGACAAAATCAAGGCAATTGTAGAGATGAAACCTCCAAGGACTGAAAAGGAGATCCGAAGATTTCTGGGGAGGATACAGTACATCAGCAGGTTGATAGCCCAACTCACTATAACATGTGAACCAATCTTCAGACTGCTTAAGAAGGAGGTCCCAATCGTGTGGAATGAACAATGCCAAGAAGCCTTTGAGAAGATCAAGAGTTATCTGATGAAACCACCAATACATGTGTAGCACTTGTATAGGCAACCCGTAAACTCAGACATTATATGCTTGCTTACAAGGTTCTGTTGATTGCAAGAATGGATCCTTTGAAGTACTTAATGGAAAAACCTGTGTAAGATGGAAAGACTGCTAAATGGGTTTTGCTTTTGTCAGAATTTGATATTAAGTATGTGACTCAGAAATTTGTGAAAATAAGAGTATTTGCCGATCACTTAGCCCATTGTTCACCAGAAGAAGCTGAAGAGATCCAAGGAGACTTTCTGGATGAAGACATCATGGAGATTGAAGTAGAATTATGGAAGATGTATTTTGATGGAGCAACAAATCAAAACAGAAGTGGAATTGGAGTTCTCTTAATTTCTCCAAAAGGGACACACATTCCATTTTCTGGCAGACTCAACTTTCTTGCCACCAACAATACCACAGAATATGAAGCTTACATCATGGGTCTACAAGCAACCCTAGGCCTAGGAGTAAAAGAGTTGTAGGTGTACGGTGACTCAGCATTAATAATCTCTCAGGTACAGAATAAATGGAAGATCAAAGAAGAAAGACTTATGCCTTATCACCAATGTCTTCAGAAGTAGGCATCAAAATTCAGCAAGATCCAATATCAATATGTGCCGAGGATGCAGAATCAAATCGCAAATGCTTTAGCAATTTATGACATCTATGATGGATGGGCTAAAAGAAGATGAAGCTAGAATGATAGTGTTGGAACAAAAAGAAGAACTAGCCTACTGCATGACAATAGAAGGAGATAAGGGAAAGAACGAGGAAAGTGAATGGTACTTAGACATCCTATAATACCTCAAGAATGGAACATACCCGGAGTTTGTAGACAAGAATGATCAGTTGACCATCCGAAGGTTGTCTACTAATTACATCATTTATGGTGAAAGGCTTTACCGAAGATCATATGATGGAATTCATTTCCTTTGTGTAACTGCCAAGGAAGCACAATAGATAATTGAAGAGGTTCATGAGTCAAGTTATGGGCCACATATGAATGCGCATATGCTATCAAGGAAGATAATGAGACAGGGTTACTACTGGACCACTATGGAAGCCGACTGTGCGACTCATATTCGAAGATGCCATCAATGCCAAGTCCATGGAGATCTAAAGCACATGCCACCCATGCCATTACATACCATGACATCACCTTGGCCATTCTCTACATGGGGAATAGATATTATTGGGAAGATCCACCCTACAACATCCAATGGCTATTAATTTATACTTGTAGCCATTGATTACTTTACTAAATGGGTAGAAGCTTCCTTATTCAAGGTTTTGAATGCAAAGAAAGACAGTCTTACTTTTGAATGCATGAAATTGTCTCCGACAATAGGCAGCATTTCAAGGGAGAAACAGAAAAGTTGCTACGACAATTTAATATTCAGCACCACAAGTCTTCGCCTTATCGTCCTCATACTAATGGAGTAGTTAAGGCTACTAATAAAAACATTGGGTGAATCTTGAAGAAGAGCATAAAGAACTACAAGGACTAGCACCTACAGTTGCCCTATGCACTCTGGGGGTATAGAACATCAATCCGATCTTCCACAGGAGCCACTCCTTATTCATTGGTGTATGGGATGGAAGCAGTCCTTCCCATTGAGATGGGTGTCTGTTCACTAAGTACAAAATTGGAAAGTGGAATCTCTGAAGTAGATTGGTTGCAAAGCAGATATGATCAGTTGTGCATGCTAGATGAGAAAAAACTTAAAGCCTTGTATCACATTCAAGTATACCGCATGAAATTTTCTCCGACAATGGGCAGCATTTCAAGGGAGAAACAGAAAAGTTGCTACGACAATTTAATATTCAGCACCACAAGTCTTCGCCTTATCGTCCTCATACTAATGGATTAGTTGAGGCTACTAATAAAAACATTGGGTGAATCTTGAAGAAGAGCATAAAGAACTACAAGGACTGGCACCTACAGTTGCCCTATGCACTCTGGGGGTATAAAACATCAATCCGATCTTCCACAGGAGCCACTCCTTATTCATTGGTGTATGGGATGGAAGCAGTCCTTCCCATTGAGATGAGTGTCTGTTCACTAAGTACAAAATTGGAAAGTGGAATCTCTGAAGTAGATTGGTTGCAAAGCAAATATGATCAGTTGTGCATGCTAGATGAGAAAAAACTTAAAGCCTTGTATCACATTCAAGTATATCAGAGGAGGCTTAGGAAAGCTTTTGACAAAAAAGTGAGAACCAGAGATTTGAAATTGGGGGACTTAATGTTAAAAGAAATCCAAGCCCCAGTTCAAGATGCAAATGGGAAGTTCAAGCAAAATTGGGCAGGCCCATACATTATCAAGCAGATATATTCTGCGGGAGCAGTAAGATTGATGGACTTGGATGCAAACCCTTTCACTAAGCCAACCAACATGGATCAATTGAAGAAATATAACGTTGGAGGTGGTTGTAAATTTAGTTATTTCCTTTTCTAGGTTTAACTAAAAAAATAAAAAAAAAAAGAGCTCGCTAGGTTGAAAACCCGAAAGGGCAGTCTAGGCAAAAGTTAGAGCAACAAAAAAAAAAAAAAAAAAAGGTAGGGGGAGACCTAGGCAAAAGTTAAGGCAAATAAAAAAATAAATAAAAAACCATCATCATCCATGAACTACATGATGACCTGATCCTTCTATCAAGAGGGTACGTAGGCAACCATGCATTGGTTCGTTCACAATTTCCTAAAACCCACCATTTGTCCATTAACCAAAATTACAAAAAATTCAACCATTCCATTACACAAAATCCAAAAGCCCAAAATCTAAACCAAACCATAAAAGTTCCAAAATCCCAAAAGCCTACACTTTAAATAGAATCCCTAGCCTGCAAATCCTAAATAATTCCTAAACATAAGAGTTTTTACATCAACTTCTAAAACAAACATGATTCAAAGCCAAAAATAAATAAATAAATAAGGTCACTTTGTCTTCAGTCTTTTCTTTTTTCTGTTGATCATCAATTCCCTTTGTGATAGGTACTTTGTCAGCATTGTCCCTTCTTTTGAGTTCATAGTTGTCTTCATCGGGTTTTTCCCGGTTGTCTCTGAGAAACTGTTCTCTCATAGCAATCCTTTTAGCTTCCTTGTCAACAATCTTGTCTATCAACCAGTTGGAGTATTCTATAGTTATCTTGTGGAAGTGAACCTTGACAAAAGATTGGTCCACTCGGTTAGCCATCTCTAAACCCAAAAGCATGTTCTGTACAGAAGTAGGATTTGTATTCACAAGAGAGAAAGGTCTTCTTCTTTTGCCACCAGGCATTCCTTGCTCATATTTGTATTGGCTTAAGAGTCTATCTCCCTTGTAGAAAGTTGCTTTCCACAATCCAACAAGGAAAATATGATCTGATCCTGGAAACCTCGGTAAAGGAGGTGGGCACTTCCACCAATAATAGTTCCATTGAATTAAGGTACTTGATTTCTTGTCTAAGAATTTCACCTAGTCACTCTCAGTTTGGCATTTAGTCTTGATTACAGCCCTGCTAAGAAAACTGCTAGGCCCATAATTACCGATTGTAGGCTTAGCAATCATGTCCAGTTGTTCCATTAGCCATATCTGCAAAGTCAAAGGACTCCCTAAAAAGTTTTGAGTTTATCCACCATGAAACACAGCATCCAGTCCTAGAAGAGTTTCTGCCAAGATCAAAGAAACGGGATTATTACCATCCTTAATCTGACTCACAACACTTATAGCTCGAGCATTCACAAAGTTGTGTTTTCTAGAGTAAAGAAAAATTTCTCCCACAAAGCATAATGCCAAACCAAAGTTTTTCTGCATGTTGTTGGTCACTCTATAGGTGCGTTTGTCAATTAGCCAAGAGATAATGGCACGAAGATTCACCGTATGACCTTCAATCATACTATCAGTAATGGAAGAAGAAAGACCGAGAGCATCAGACAAAGATTCCTTATGCCTGGGGTCACATGAAACCGCTACAGATTTTTTACCTGGATCGTAGTCCAAGATAGCAAAGAATTCTTCAATTGTCAGATAGAGTTCAGCAATGTTAAACCAGAACACATGATCTTCGGCCCACCATGGCGTGAGCGTCATGGTGTGGCTCAATACAATTAGGCATTCTAGAAATGCCGAACGGCACTCCAAAAGTGCTGAATTGCACTCTTCAGTTGCCAAGTGGTACGCAGCCCCTCGGTCCTACAATCATGCAATTCCATGTAGTTTCATGTTCTCATGTAAATTTTTTTAAGATCGTTTGACACTCAAAAATATTTTTTTTAATCAAACTAAGACATTCTGACAAGTCTAACACACTTGTTCTCAATAAATCATCACCTGCATCATTGTTCTCAAAAAGTGATCAACTCAAGTTTTCTTAAGACTCATGGATTTATGTTCCAAACTAGGGGCATTCGCCCACGCCTCATGCATTTTCAAAAAAAATACTTCCATCAGATTTTTTTTTTTAAAGAAAAAAAGAAGAAGAAGAAAATCATCGTAAAGATTTCCAAGAATCATGCATCCTTTTGTATACTAGGGGAATTCGCCCCTGGCTCATTTTTCCAAAAAAAAAAAAAAAACGCCACCATTATTTTCTTAAAAAAAAAAAATCACATCAAGATTTTCAAAAATCATGCATTCATTTTAAACTAGGGGCATTCGTCTCCACCTAATGCAAGTAAGTGCAAATTCCTACAGAGCCAAGCAAGATAAGTTTAAATTAGTATTACAAGATCTCATCAGGTGAATTCTAAACTTGTCTTAGTTAAAGTTTCTACATGATCCAAGGTGATACCAAGGACAAAGGGCTAAAGATGGAAAATAATAAAAGATTGTCTAAAGAACACTTCCTTTTGTGTTACAGGAAAAATAAACATACAAGTCATGCATCATTAGGACTCCGAGTCTGCCTACGGGAGGATCTCCTTGATCCCCTCTAGAGGTGCCACCTTCAGTATTTCCTTCCTGACTTGCGAAAAAGCAAGGATCGTACTAACAATTTTCAAGTTCGAGGATCCTAATCCTTTCCTCTAAAGCTCTCCTGGTAGAGTCAGCAGTTTCCATTCGATGTGCCTAAAAAGTCAGCAAAATCAAGTGTTAAAGACACTATCAAGCAAACCTCAAGCCAAAGATACTCAGAAAACAACATGGCATACCCTGTTAGAATCATTGATCATATATTGGGAGGATTGAGTACAAGTCAATGACTGCAAGCCTCCAATCATCTGCATGCTTTCTTCCACAAGATCCACATCAACCTGAAGCATAACTCTACCAAGTTAGTGTTAGGATAAGTGCCCTTAAATCCTATTGTATGATGCTATGTATAATATTAAGTATGAGATTATGTATGACTTAATATTGTGTTTAATAAAGTTGTTTTATTATTATCTGAAATAATGGTAACATGAATATTCGGACATTATCATATAGTCCATGAGATGCATAGTATGTGATTTATGTGATTTAGTCACTGAAGATATAAGTCATAAGTTCTTTGTAAACTCAAAATTGTAGTTCGTAGTCGGTGATGAAATTGGACATTTCATCTGTAAAGACTATAACATATCAATTACGATGATTTGTCTTGATCATGGAAGTGGAGACTTCTAGTTGATATGTTGATATGTTTTAAGAGTTAAGACATTTTGAACTGGACCGTTGTGAGATTTATTATTCTCCTAACGACTGTCAATTGAATAATAAATCTCACGACTTGTATTTGCATGAACTTTTAATCCTGAGATAATAATGGACCTGATCATGAGGTGTAGGTTGCTTTGATATATCAGGAGTGAGATCTAAAGTAACAGTCAAAACCTCAGTATGTTGGGCAACCACATTTAGTGTTGATGGAACATATATTCTCAAGATGGAATTCATAGTCTCTTAACGGAGATACAAAATATTCCCTTGAGATAAGTTTAATGGGTTTGTTATTTAAAGAGTTAGGTCTAACCACTTTAGTGAGACTAAAGTAAATATTTATGAAATTGGATTTCATAAATATATGGTGAATAACTTAAAAGGATTAAACCGGTTACTCAAGGAATAAAGATGTAGTAATTCACAAAGCGGCAGTCTACATTTATGACTTTGTATTACTACAAATATTTTATGAAGGAGTTGCATGTACAATAAAGTCTTGAGATATAATTTATAAATAAGGCCTAGAGTGCAACTATATTTATGTAGTGGTATTATATATAGTTAATGGTAACTTTGGACTTGTCAAGAGTTGACAGAAAAGCTCAAAGGCCATTGGATCTAGTGTCTTATTGGTCCCTTTTGGTCCCACTCCAAGCCACACACTTAAGCCCAATTGGAAAGGCCCAAAAGGCTAGCCCAATTAGATAATTGGTTAGATACAAAGGGAAAAACGTTTAGAATTTTATGTAAGAGTAACAACATTGTGAACTGTGTATGTGAGTGTAAGTCACTCTCTAATTCTCCCTTTGTAACCGATTGAGAGTCCACACTTCTTGGGCGTTAGTGGAATTGGAGTGAAGATTAAAAGTATTCTCAAGTGCTTCGATCTTTGTTTTTGAAATTCACCGCTTCAAGGTACGCTCTCTTATACTTGAATTCTGAAATTTACATAGTGCATGTTATAGATTGTGAATGAAGTAGATCCGTTAATTTTTCCGCTGCGCACTTTCATTTTTCCTATAGACAAAGGGGTTAAGGAGAAAAGAGGGCAAGAGATGAAGGTATGAACAAGGAGAATGATGCATGATGGGTGCAAGATGAACGAGAAACGAAGCTCAAACCTAAGACAAAACAAAATGCTACAAAGCATAAGGTAAACATGACATGCTAGGATGAAGAAACAAGGTATAGACCAATGCATGGCAAGGGTAGCAAAGGTGTGTGCAAGAGGTGGCTATGTGCAATGCATGAGCAAAGCATGGAAAATGCATATGTGGGGCAAGGTGTGTTAAATACATAACCAATGAACCAAACATGTTTCTAATGAGGAAACATGAGAAACCCTAAAGTTTGGTACTCATTAAAGTCCAAACAAGTGAGAAAATACCTAAAAGGCATTTTATCAAACACCTAGTGTGCACACTATGAACAACAATGTAAAACAATGCATGAACATCATGAAATCCACCCTTAATACATGTTCTTTTTGCCACAAGGGGCCAACATCCAATGCAAATCAACAAAAGAAACCAATCCCATGAAAAAATTTGACAAAAATTAAGTTTTCCCAACCCCTATGATGAAAATCCCAACCAAGAGGACAAAACTCTCCAAAACATAATCTAAGGATCAAAGTCAATTAAAAGAATTTATAATTACCTTAGAGATGTTAATGGAATGAAAAACCATTCAAATTGATTGGGTTTTGATGTAAAAATATTGAAAGAGGGATTTAAGAGAGGATGGAAGAGGTTTAAAACAAGTTTCCCATGGAAAGCTTTTTAAAAAGCTGTTTCTGGGTGTTTCGCGACTGGGCAAGTCGCGAAAATTTTCTTAAGTCACGAGTGAGTCGTGAGCGAGTTGCGAGATGAGTCGTGAAAGCTTCTGGATGAACTCGCGACTGGGGTTTCGCAATTGGCGAGTCGCGAGTTGAGTTGCGAAAAATTTCTCTATTGGCGAGTGAGTCGCGAAAAACTCTGACACCTATTTTTCAGCACAGAACATGTTTAAACAATGAAAAACAAAGTAAGCATAAAACATGAACACAAAGAGTAATAAAAATCACTTCCAAATACATATAAAATGATCAAAAATCTTTTTGGATTGATCCATATATAGATGAGCACACATACATCACATTTAAACAAGTACAATCGAACAAATAAATAAGGCATTCATTGAACATTAGGCATGTGTGTTGTGTGTGTGTATCAAATGTGGAATAGTCCTTAGTCTAGAGTGAAACATCAATGATCAATTCAATTAAGTCATACACAACTAGTACTAAGTCAAGTGGTTTATCTCAATTATAGAAATGAATATATATGACCTCCCACAAGAAAATGATTACATATCTTTGAAGCTTTTCATTTGGCTTCTTTACAATTCATATCATTTGATCTTTTTGAATGAATACATCTCATTTTAGAGATCGATGCCTGAAATTTTTGATATTTCAATTTGATGAACAAGCCTTTGGCTTTTTGGGGCATCATACATTTTCATAAAAGTTGCTTTCCCTTTTTCCTAGTCGAATACTAGTATGTGCGACGGCTTTTACAGCTCATTATCTCTTTTCATTTTGAGATTTACATTGGTTGAGCTCTGTAAGCAAAAACAAAAAGGAGTGGGAAGATATATAGGCACAAGTCTACACATGTATCAAAACCAACATGACAATTGACTAATCATTCATGACAAGCTTGAAGATCGATTTACAACAATCACACAAAGATGTCAAGATTTTTCCCACAAAGATATATGTGCATACAAAACAAGGTAAGCTCGTAAATGCACTATGCCATAAGTACGAAGGTACTAGGCCAAACTCACATGTGATATGTGCTCAAACCTATACGATCAAACTTTTTGAATTTTTTACTTTTTATGTGGTTTTGGATTTTTACGCACACAAAACAAAGACATAAAAGTAAGATCAAAAACAAAAAAAACAAAACAATGCATATAAAGAGATGCATGATGCACAAATGCATGACAATGAAGCATCTAATGCATGAAGGGTCCTACAAAGATCGAAAGAATTAGATCAAGGACCAAAAGAGCAAACGCTCAACCATAGGAACCCTTCTTCATCCAAACACAATGATTGTTTGGAATGAGTGTCTCATGAGAAGTGAGACGAGGATTGGAAGAATAAGAACCGGAGATGCACATAGACAAGGAGTTAAGAGCATTAAACACTTTCTTTAACAATGTGCTATTTTCACTCAAATCCGATTTACCCTTTTTAGCATAGCTTCCAAGAAACTCAAGTTTCTCTTTTCTTTTAATTCTTTTAAGAGCATGAAACTTAGAGCATTGAGGTCTTAAATGACCAAAGGTACCACAATGGTGACATACAATGTGTTTAGGTCCACTACGCTTTTTGGGAATGGATCTAGTAACTTGGTTTTGTTCTCTCTTCAACTTATGACATTGAGGTCTTATATGACCAATAACACCACAATAGTGGCAAGTTGGAACAAACTTAGATCCATCCGAAGCCTTAGGTTAAGACCTAAACAAAGGCTTTGACTTAACAGCCTTTCTTTCCACCTTTTGATTTCTTTTATGTGGAGGAATGTACACCGATTTGTCCTTTGAGGTAGAACACACAATAGGCACAAAATCGGGTACCACAACATGATTTCAACAAATATTATCATCCTTTTTAGAAATAGGTTCAGCAATCAAACACTTGGAATGCATCTTAAGAGATTCATTTTCACATTTTAGCTCATCAACAAGTTTGTTAGACAAAACAAGTTTAGCATCCAAGTCCATATTCAAACATTCAAACTCTTTCAGCTTTTCAAGGGAATTTTCAGCAAGTTTCTTATATTTCTCAACCAATTTGTTGGATTCATTGAGCTTAGCAATCAAATCATCCATTTCACAAAATAACTTGCTCAAATCTTTATGAAACTTCTTTAGCCTTTTTCTTGAAGAGTTTGATGTTAGGAATATCAACAACACCCAAAGATTCATGTAAAATAGCATCACAATCATAAGGATCATCACTTATAGAGACATTTTTACAAACACGTGGCATGTTACATTCATCAACATCCAAAACATGCATCGAGGCATATAAAGCACTATCCATGGCAAATAACACAAGGGGTCAAGGATCACACTTAGGTATTTGAACCAAAACAAGTGTACCCGCTCTGATACCAATTGAATGTTCAAATAGTGTATAAAACACCTTGAACGTTTAGACCCCCAATTTACAAATTACCAATTCAAGCTTAATATCAAACAATATATGTGCAGAAAATGAACATAAGCTTATAACAGAATTGATAAACAATCTAAACCAAATAAAAACACATCCACAATAGAACTTAAATGGCAAAGATTAAGGGAAGAGAGATGCAAACACAAGGACAACACAACGATGTGTTATCGAAGAGGAAACCGAAGCCCTCGGCGTAAAACCGCTCCGCCGCCATCCAAGCGGTAAATAATCCACAAAAGAATGAAGTTGGGATACATGAACAGCAGAAGACCCTCCAAGCCTAATCTACCCAGTGTACCTAAGCCCTCTAAGCTTCTTGCTCTAACGAGGTTACGCCGAACCTTTGTCTTCTTTAGCTTACCAGATTCCTCTATGACCCATAGCATCAACCAATATGAATTGGTCCCTTCCTAACTGCTTCCCAAGCACCAAATTGCCTTCTCACAGATATGGGTATGGTGAGAAAAGGTTTTGGCTAATTTACCTCTCAAGGATGTAACAATGGAGAGGGTGAGAGTTAAGGAATTTGAAGAGTCACTATGTAAAGATTGTGGATAAGTCAATCTTGTTTTTCTCTAGGGTTTCTCTCTCAAAATTCTCTCTAGAAGCTCTCTATATTTCGTGGGTATAAGGGATATTTATACTAGAGTGAGAAAGGAATGCAAAGAGTCAGTTTTTCCATAACAGAGTGGACTAGCGACTTGGCCTCGCGACTTGACTGAGTCACGAGTCCAAGCCGCGAGCTAACTGAATGGCCAGTCTGGACTTTTTGTCTTGTAGTACTACAACTGGCATGACGGTTCAGCTTCTCTGCATTCTTCACTCATGTGCATCTTCTGGCGGCTTGCAAGCTGCTAGCCACCCGCGAGATCCAGCCGCAAGTCCCTGCTTCACTGCACAGTCTTGAGCATTTCTTCACACTCTCTCACACACTACCCTTACATGATTCCCACCGAAACACAGGGTTACTAATTGCTAAATTACAAGCAAATTTGGCACGGAATAAAGCCAACAAGATGGTTGATTAAATTCAACCTTACAAATTAGTCCCTTCCTAACTGCTTCCCAAGCACCAAAAAGCCTTCTCACAGATATGGGTATGGTGAGAAAAAGTTTTGGCTAATTTACCTCTCAAGGATGTAACAATGGAGAGGGTGAGAGTTAAGTAATTTAAAGAGTTACTATGTAAAGATTGTGGATAAGTCAATCTTGTTTTTCTCTAAGGTTTCTCTCTCAAAATTCTCTCTAGAAACTCTCTACATTTCGTGGGTATAAGGGGTATTTATACTGGAGTGAGAAAGGAATGCGAAGAGTCAGTTTTTCCCAAACAGAGTGGACTGGCGACTTGGCCTTGCGACTTGACTGAGTCGCGAGTCCAAGCCGCGAGCTAACTGAATGGCCAGTCTGGACTTTTTGTCCTGTAGTGCTACAGCTGGCATGACAGTTTAGCTTCTCTGCATGCTTCACTCGTGTGCATCATCTGGCGGCTTGCCAGTCACAAGCCACCCGCGAGATCTAGTCGCTAGTCCCTGCTACAATGCACATTCTTGAGCATTTCTTCACACTCTCTCACACACTACCCTTACATGGTTCCCACCTATATACAAGGTTTTCTAAGTGCTGAATTACAATCAAATTGGCACGGAATAAAGCCAACAAAATGGTTGATTAAATTCAACCTTACAGGCTTAAACTAAATTTTGAGAGTAATATAGAAAGTCTGGATAAACATTTTCATTTATTTAAAGCTTCCATATGTTTTAATTTAAAGATATTTTGGGATAAAAGGAATTAATATTTTTCCGTATGTTGCTATAAATTGGTCAAAGAAAAATCCATCATTGGACAAGAATTTAGGAAAATAGTAGGTTGAGTGGTAAACACTAAACACATGCTCACTTCTCTCTTCTATGTCTCACATTTTCCTCTTCCTTCTATGCTTTCTTTAACTTTACATTCAAAGGAATTGATGAACGAGTTGTTCACAGTGAGCATGTGATACATTCCTAAAACACAAGTACTCATATGATACATCTTAAGTATAACTCAATAATAATATTTATGATCATAATTGGCCTTTGCTCCTGAGTTTAACCAACATGCAGTGTAAGTTTTAGATCTCTCTTTTACTAAGGAAATTAAGTAAAGTTTATTTTACTTATATTTATGTATGAATATATGAATGTAAGTATGTATGTGCCCTCACAGTAACACATTAAATAAAATTTTATCTCTCTACCACATTAAATAAAATTTTATCTCTCTACCCTTTCTCTAGACAAATCTTTGTCTTCTAACACACATACCATAAAGCTACTCCACCACTTTATTTATAGGGACTACAAAACTTTACATTTTTTTAATTAAAAAAAAAAAAAAGAGTAAGTGGTTAATATAATATAATTAGGTCCAAACCTACCAACTTGAAGTTTTAGGGCCAAGTGATATCCTTATGTGTTATATTAACTTTTTTTTTTTTGGTTGTTGAGAAGAATGTGTTATATATGAACTCTTTAATTAAAATCTCACCATGATGTTATCTGCCAACTGCCGTACCATCTAACTCCAATTATGGAGTATAGGATGGACAATATGTCTTCTTGCATTTTATTTCTTTTTTCACTTGCATTTTTAAAACACAAAATATAATAATTATATGGTGAATAGGCATTTAATAGGGTTATGATTATACGTGATATTATCTATCTTTTATTTGGGAAAAAAAATTATGTGACAGTATTTTGATGGATGATGCAAATGTCATTACTTAAAAGTTACACTCTTATCTTTATAGAATTTAATATTACATGATCCTTAGGTCATTAACCTTTTTGTAAGGTTGAATTTAATCAACCATTCTGTTGGCTTTATTCCTTTCCAATTTTCTTGTAATTCAGCACTTAAAAACCCTGTATTTAGGTGGGAATCATGTAAGGGTAGTGTGAGAGAGAGTGTGAAGAAATGCTCAAGACTGTGCAGTGAAGTAGGGACTCGCGACTGGATCTCGCGGGTGGCTCGCGGCTTGCAAGTCGCCAGAAGATGCACACGAGTGAAGCATGAAGAGAAGCTGAACCATCATGCCAGCTGTAGCACTACAAGACAAAAAGTCCAGATTGGCCATTCAGTTAGATCGTGGCTTGAACTCGTGACTTAGTCAAGTCGCGAGGCCGAGTCGCCAGCCAACTCTGTTTTGGAAAAACTGACTCTTCGTATTTCATTCTCACACCAGTATAAGTACCCCTTATACTCACAAAATGTAAAGAGCTTCCAGAGAGAATATTGAGAGAGAAACCCTAGAGAGAAACAAGATTGACTCATCCACAATCTTTATATAGAGACTCTTCAAATTCCTCTACTCTCACCCTCTCCATTGTTACATCCTTGAGAGGTTCTTAGCCAAATCCTTTTCTCACCTTACCCATTTCAGTGAGAAGGCTTTTTGGTGCATTGGGAAGCAGTTAGGAAGGGACCAATTGATATTGGTTGATGCTATGGGCTATAACGGAATCCGGTAAGCTAGAAAAGACAAAGGTTCGGCGTAACCACGTTGGAGCAAGATGCTTGGAGGGCTTAGGTACACTGGGTAGATTAGGCTTGGAGGGTCTTCTGCTATTCATGTATCCCAACTTCATTTTGTAGTGGATTATTGACCGCTTGGAGGGCGGCGGAGAGGTTTTACGCCGAGAGCTTCGGTTTCCTCTTCGATAACACATCGCTGTGTTGTCCTTGTGTTTACATCTCTCTTCCCTTAATCTTTGCCATTTAATTTCTGTTGTGGATGTGATTTTATTTGGTTTAGATTGTTTATCATTTCTGTTCTAAGCTTATGTTCATATTCCACACATTCATTGTTTGATAATAAGCTTGAATTGGTAATTTGTAATTTGGGGGTCTAAATGTTCATAGTGTTTTACATGCTATTTGAACTTTCAATTGGTATCAGAGCGGGTCCACTTGCTGTGGTTTAATTACCTTAGTGCGATCCTTGACCCTGTTTGAGATGGACCGGTCTTAATCTTTAAATGCTCCTCCATATTTTAATGGTAGCAATTATGCCTTTTGGAAGGTACGGATGTGAGCATTTTATGTTCAATAGATGAATCTGTTTAGGATGCCGTTGATATCGGCTGGACTAGGCCGGAGGCAGCCAAATCCACATGGGATAAGGCTGCCCTCGTGGCATCAAATGCTAATAACAAAGCACTTAATGCCATTTTTTGTGGTGTGTCTCCAGATGAGTTCCATCAGATTTCTCACATTACCATTGCCAAGGAGGCTTGGCAGATATTGGAGACCACTTATGAAGGAAAGAAGAAAGTAAAAGACACGAATCTACAGATGCTGACCACCCGATTTGAGGAGCTCTGAATGAGTGAGGATGAGTCCTTTGACTCTTTCTATAGTAAGCTGAATGAAGTGGTCATCGGCAAGTTTAATTTGGGAGAGAAAACGGAGGATTCCAAGGTAGTAAGGAAGATCCTTTGGTCATTGCCGGAAAGCTTCCGTGCCAAGGTGACAGCAATTGAAGAGAGCAAAGATCTTAATGATATCAAAGTCCAAGAATTGGTTGGCTCACTTTAGACATATGAATTGTCATTGCCCGCTCAAAGGAAAAGCAAATCTCTTGCTCTTAAGACCATAAATGAAAGGATAGAAGCACACAACTCGTCAGATGAGGATGTTGTCAAGAAAGATGTTGCTTACCTTGCAAAAAATTTCCGTAAATTCCTGAAGTTCAAGAACAGTGGGAAATTTGGTGACAAAGGGAAATTTACAAGTTCCGGAAAGGAGAAGAAGGACTTCAAAAAGAGAGACGGGAAGGAGTCCCAATCTAATCAAGGAGTCACTTGTTTTGAATGTAATGGACATGGCCATTTCAAAAAGGAATGTCCTAATTACTTAAGATCGAAGGGCAAGGCGTATGCAACCACTCTCAGTGACTTAGATTCCTTCACCTCTGATTCGAAGGATAGCTGTGATGAAGAAGGGAATTTCTCAGCATTTATGACTATTGCTCATGTTGAGTCGGACTTGAATTTGCTTGTGCAAGAACTTGGGGAGCATAGTGATGAGGAATCCATGGGAATTGTAGAAGAATCGGATGCTGAAGAAGATGAAGATGCAGCCGGTCTTCAAGAGAATTACAACTCACTCCTTGAGAAGTCAGGAGAGTATGCAAGGGTGGCCAAGGCGGCTGTGAAGAAGATGAAGAAAGCAGAGGAGGACTATAGAAGTCTCCTAGTAAGATATAAGGAAGCCAAGTGTGAGATTGAGACGCTAAATGGTGAGTTAACTGAAGCTTATTCAAAAATCAAATTCCTTGAGCATGAGGTGGTTCAAGCCAATGCTAAAGTAGACCGAGTCTCCTCTCAGAAGCTTGATGAAATGCTTGCTCATCAAAAACCATTTTTCGACAAAGGTGGATTAGGATACACAGGAGAGAGCAGTTCGGCTGCAAATAAATACAAGGAAATGAAGTTTGTGAAAGCCAAAGAATCGAAGGGGGCTACCACAAATGCTGAGAAAGTGAAGCCGGAGGAGAAGAAGGATGTGATTGTCCAACGGTTTATGACTAAACCTCCTAAACAATCAGTGGTCAAACCTAAGGATAAAGGGAACTCACTCCCAAAGTCACAAAAAGGTCCGAGAACTCAACACTTCTGCGATCACTATGGACTTCAAGGTCACACCAGACCCAATTGTCATAAGCTACAAGCATTGAAAAATTTAGGTGCTCAAAGGCCAAGAGGACCAAGAAATGACAAAAGGAATTGGGTTGTTGAGAAATCAAGAGACCGAGGTGATTCCGGTGTGGTGGATGTGATGAAGATGATCGTTGCATTCACCACTTGCTTGGAAAGCTTCACTAGAAGGTTTGAAAGTCCTAACTCTCGTACCCAATCCTATAGGGATATCACCCCAAACGCACGTGACGTGTGGGTGAAGAGGGGTACTCATGCATAAGCATTACAACATGTCCATGCATTAATACTTCCAATGTTTTGTGACTATGCTTGGTTGTACGTTGCTGCTAGTTTGAGTTAAAAATTGTTTTGTTTGTCTGCATTTGTTTTAAATGTTTTTTTTTATATTTTTTTTATCAATTTTTTCTTGCTTTTATGTCAAAAATCCAAAAACACATAAAAGTAGTAGAAAATCTAAAAAGTTTGATCGACATAATTGTGCTTTGTCACAAGCATATTTTGCCTTGTACCTTTGTACTAATGGCTTTGTGCATCTACGAGCGTAGCTTGTTCTTTTTGCACTCTTAACATTGTGGAAAAACTCTTGACATCTATGTGATTGTTGTAAATCGATTTTCAAACTTGTCATGAATGATTAGTCAATGGTTTTGTTGATCTTGAGACATGCATAGACTTGTGCCTATATATCTTCCCACTCTTTTATTTTATTGTTTTTGCTTAAAGAGCTCAACAAATGTAAATCTCCAAATGAAAAAAGATAATGAGCTGCAAAAGCCTGTCGCACATACTAGTATTTGACTAGGAAAAAGGGAAAGCGACTTAAAATAAAAAGTGTATGATGCCCAAAAAGCTAAAGGCTTAATCATCAAATTGAAATATTAAAAATTTCAGGTATCGATCTCTAAATGAGATGTATTGATTCAAAAAGATCAAATGTTATGATGTGAATGGAGCCAAATGAAAAGCTTCATATTATGTAATCAAGTTTTTGTGGGAAGTCATATATGCATACTTCTATAAGTGAGATAGGTCACTTTTCCTAGTGCTAATTGTGTATGCCTTGGCTGAATTGATCATTGAAACTTCACATTAGACTAAGGACTATCTCATCTTTGGTACCCACACACATCACACATGTTTATGCTCAATGAATGCCTTATTCATTTGTGTGATTGTACTTGATTAAATGTGTTTTCACATGCTCAATTTTTGTTGATCAAACACAAAAAGATTTTTGAGTGTTTTAATTTGTTTTTGGAAAGTATTTTGTTTTTGCAAAAATATCAAAAATTCAAAAACTGTGTTGCCCTGTTTTGGTGACTTGGTCGCGGGTTAAGCCAGTCACATGTCCCAGTCGCGAGCTTGCTCAGAAGGTTTTTGCGACTCACTGGTGGGTCAAAGTCCCAGTCGCGAAAAATACTTAGAAATTTTTTCAAAATCTGGGTTTTTTAAGTTTCTCTCGACTTATACTGGCGACTTGTTTGCGGGTGGAAGCTTTAGTCGCGAGTGTTACGTAGAAATTTTCACAACTCCCTTCGCGACTTTCTCGAGGGTAGAACTTCTAGTCGCGAAAAATACTTAAACAAATTTTTCAAAATTTTGTCTCATGGTGTTTGGCGGCTTGCCCTGGCGACTTGCATGCGACTTGGTTCAATCGCGAAAAACGCGTGTTTTGCGTTTTAAGGACAATTTTATTTTAAAACTTTTTAGTTTTTCCTCGAACATTTTGACTATTCATTGTCTTCTCTCTCTCAAACCCACTGTGTTTCTCACTTAAACCACCATTTTCATCATCTTCTCAACTTCAATCTTCAAGAAAAGGTATGGGTTTTCTGAATTTCTCTAAGATTTTCTTGATTGTAGTCTTGTTTTCTTGGATTTATGAGTTGTTATTGAGATTTGGGATATAAAATGATTCGGATATAGGTTGGGTTTGTGTTTGTTGAGCTTGGATGTTTGGGCTTTGTTGATTTTGCTTTTAGGATGCTAAATTCTCTTGTTATCATGTTTGATTTTCATCCTTGAGTATATCTATTGCTCTGTCTGGTGTCGAGCATTTCATATCCTTTGAGTTATGTCCTATTGACATGTGCTTAAACTTTAGGGTTTTTGAGATTCACACTGTTTGTAAGTGTCTTTGGTTGCACAATGTATCTTTTGTAGAACACATACAGTCTGTGACATGTTTGTGTACCTAATCTCGTGATTTTTTTCCCACAATATTCCTGTTTTGGGACTAACTTTATGCTAATAGAGTTTGTTGTCTTGTGTGGGCTCTGTTGTTCTTTGGTGTAACTTGCTGCAGCTTAAAAATGTCCCCGTTCAAAAGATCAGCTGTGAAAGGTGGCAGCAGTAAAGGGAAAGAGCCAGTGATTGATGTTGATGATCTTTCCCCAAAGACAAAGAGGACCCGATCCCCAACAGGAGTGTATGGACTCTGTGACATCCAGAATGAGCAATCTAACAGGCTGGCTACTATCTAGGAATAGATGAACCTCTTTTCAGCAAAGTTTGATAGTTTTACTACTCAGCAGTAGCCCTTTGGCCATTCCGATCAAAAAGGGGGAGGATTTTGGGGGTAGCTCTTGAGGGGGAGCACTATTTTGAGAGGGAGCAAGTCAAAAACTTCTTACTTCATGTTTATGTGGTTTTTGTTGTTATGGTTTGGATAATTTTTATTATGGGTTTGTTAAGTACTTTGGTTAAATACTTGGTTTAAACTCATGGTTGGTTTTATTACTTGTGTTTAAAAGCTTTTGTGGTACTTTGGTTTATATATAGAAGATGTTAGTTTATTTACAGTACATGCAGTTGTACCCTTACTTTGTAACCTAGTACTTGTTGTTAAATGTTATGCATTTTCTTTAAGTACTTTCACTCTTGTGCCCTTTGTTGGATTTTTTATCCTTAATGCAATTACCTTGGGTTGTTGCATTGGTTGAGTGTTGGACATGCAAATGATACTTTGCATTGAACTTATTAGCTTGCATGTCCAGATGTTCATTCCTTGTGTGAATGAGCATTGTGGTCACTATTTATAGTGATTGTTCATTTTTGGTCAAGCCATGGTTTATTGCTTATATTCCATTTTGCTTGATCGCATTGTGCTTGCTCCATATGCATTACAAGTTTTCTGCATACAATGATCATATTGTGTTGTTGTGTTTCAGGAGATACTTGTTCTTATGGTTCAAGAGCTACACAGATTCTAGAGTTAGGTGTGAGTGAGTTATGTTCAACTATTCCCAACTCACATGTTAAGTCTAGAGTTTGTTTTAGGGTTTTGTCACCGAATAACCAAAGGGGGAGATTGTAAGGTTGAATTTAATCAATCATTCTGTTGGCTTTATTCCGTGCCAATTTGCTTGTAATTCAGCACTTAGAAACCCTGTATTTAGGTGGGAATCATGTAAGGGTAGTGTGTGAGAGAGTGTGAAGAAATGCTCAAGACTGTGCAGTGAAGCAGGGACTCGCGATTGGATCTCGCGAGTGGTTCACGGCTTGCAAGCCGCTAGAAGATGCACACGACTGAAGCATGCAGAGAAGCTGAACCATCATGCCAGCTGTAGCACTACAGGACAAAAAGTCCAGACTGGCCATTCAGTTAGTTCGCGGCTTGAACTCACGACTTAGTCAAGTCGCGAGGCTGAGTTGCCAACCAGCTCTGTTTTGGAAAAATTGACTCTTCGCATTCCATTCTCACACCAGTATAGATACCCCTTATACCCACAAAATGTAGAGAGCTTCCAGAGAGAATATTGAGAGAGAAACCCTAAAAAAAACAAGATTGACTCATCCACAATCTTTACATAGAGACTCTTCAAATTCCTCTACTCTCACCCTCTCCATTGTTACATCCTTGAGAGGTTCTTAGCCAAATCTTTTTCTCACCTTACCCATATCAGTGAGAAGGCTTTTTAGTGCTTTAGGAAGCAGTTAGGAAGGGACCGATTGATATTGGTTAATGCTATGGGCTATAGCAGAATCCGGTAAGTTAGAAAAGACAAAGGTTTGGCATAACCTCGTTGGAGCAAGAAGCTTAGAGGGTTTAGGTACACTGGGTAGATTAGGCTTGGAGGGTCTTTTGCTGTTCATGTATCCCAACTTCATTTTCTAGTGGATTATTGACCGCTTGGAGGGCGGCGGAGAGGTTTTACGTCGAGGGCTTCGGTTTCCTCTTCGATAACACATCACTGTGTTGTCCTTGTGTTTGCATCTCTCTTCCCTTAATCTTTGCCATTTAATTTCTGCTGTGGATGTGATTTTATTTGGTTTAGATTGTTTATCATTTTTGTTCTAAGCTTATGTTCATATTCTACACATACATTGTTTGATAATAAGCTTGAATTGGTAATTTGCAATTTGGGGGTCTAAACGTTCATAGTGCTTTACACGTTATTTGAACTTTCACTTTTCAATTGTAAAAGACTCTGATACTTTCAATATAAAATGGTAAATATTACTATAAGACAAGCAAGGATGCAAAATGGCACCTCTGTGGAACATCAATACCCAGTCACAATTAGTACATTTATTCTATATCATCTCAATTATTCAAAACTCATAACATATATTGTTTGTAACTGTAAGGACGGGGAAAGAAAATACATAAATTATAGAAAATCATTTGATTTAGAATATGACTCACAAACTATAAAATGAGTAATCAATCCCTTACTATTAATTCAAAATTACAAATTGTCTTTAATTTAATAAATAAGAAGAAGAAGAAAACACATTATTTGCTACAACACAACAAAATGTAAAAAGAGAGAGTAGCAAATAAAGTTTCCCATGGCACACACGTTGTATTCGTAATTATCTATACTAGTGGCATATTGGAGTCACAAAGAACTTCATTGTTCCATTTAGGCAATGAATGCCATCGTGCTCATCGCAAGCAAAGTATTGAGGCTGTCACGTCCTTTTCAACACAAACTCGAAGCCCTCCCCAGCGCTCCTTGTGTTGCATTTCCCTGCATCTAGGCATTTCTCAGGTCACATTTAATGAATCTCTCGAGGTTTGGTAGCAAGTAAACACTGTGAGGAAATGTGTTTGGAGTTGGTGGATCATATTTGAAAAATGCAATCAACATCATATAAACAGTTATTTTTCATGCATATTTGCTTTCAGCAAAACAAAACAAAAAATGCACATATTTTTCATGTTCCTTAAGGATCCAAATTGATAATCTACAAATAAATAAATTGAAAACAAAGTTCAAAGTTAGAATTGACTATATATTTTGATATCAAAATGAATTTTATAACTTGTCATAAAAACACAAGCGGTTTAAAAATATGATTTTGGTCACTATATTTTACAACCTGAACTATGCATGGCAATATGTAACAAGTAGCAATAGCAAAGTAATTAAGCTCACCTAGAGTGTCATTTAAGTAGAAAGGGTCGTGTTTGATTGCCCATTCGGTGTAGTTAAAGCCATAATTCCAATGGTACGAGTCACCCACGATGATCCTATTGGAAGTTTGTGTATTATTAGAATTCCCAAATGGCTTGGCTATGCTAACGACCATTGTGGAAGCAATGAGCAGCACTAGCATGAGTCCTTGTGCAATTGTGAAACCCATGGTATGATTTGCAACTTATGAAAGATACTAGAGAGTGAAATAATTAAGAGGGTGGAAACAAAGAAAGAGCTAGCAAAATAGGATGTTAGTAATGATATTTGTAAAGTTGTGATTTACAACTATTTTGTGTTGGTTTTAATTCCGTGCCATATTTGATTGTAATTATGTTCAATCTTGTGTACCCAGTATTTCATGTGGGATTTCATTGTAAGGGTTGTGTGTGAGAGAGTGTGAAGAGTCAAGGAAAAGTGAAGAGCAAAGAAGTTTTCACAGGTAGCTCGCGAGAAGCCTTCCTGCGAAGTGAAGCATGTGCTCAGCACATGACTGGAATGCGAAGAGTCATGACAGATGGTGACAGCTAGGTTTCGCGAGTGTCTTGCGGCTAAGGCTTTCTCGCGAGATACTCACAAAATAGTCTGTTTAGCCAATTTGTCATATCTGATACACGCTGTCCCTAACCACACTATATATACCCACATTATCCACAGATGTTGAGGAGTGCTTTTTAGAGAGAAAAATCTAGCCACAACTCTTAAGAGTGAGAGATTGTTATACCCACAATTCTCTACACAATCCATTGTGGTTTTTCTCAACTCCTACCTCTCCATTTCCATTGGGCAGACATTTAGGGTTGATCCATTGTCGATTAACACCCTCGCGACAATCATGTCTTCACACTTAGTGACGATATGCATGGCCAAGGTGTGATCTCTACCTTCTAAAGGCAACTCATCATTTGAAAATTAGACTTGGTTGGTGGCCAACACTAATGATATCATACCCTCGAAGGAGGAATCTATAATAATGATTGGAACATGCATTTCCTTCAACACCCTCAATAAAGCTTCCCGATGGACCTCGGAAGATAACAACAGGGCTAAGATAGAAATCTGAGCTGGAGAAGGAATCTCTTCCTCTTCCTCTTCCTCTCCTTTAAAAGATGGAGGCTGAAAATCCAACATGCAAATATTGTTAACAAACAGAAATATGGAAAAGGAATTTGCAAAAAAATAGTTTGAAGGGAAGAGAAATACCGTTCTACCAACTAAGCAACCTTGCACACGATCCGGGACGAATTTTGCATAATTTCCTTCTACTCCTGCAACAACATAGCCATCACGGGCCCGAGTAATCTCTTCATCAGCCAGGAAGTCAGCCAACTGAATTGTGAGACAAGGAGGAGTTGGAATTATGGCAGGAGGATACACATGTTCAACTTGGGGCAGCACCTGATCACCAAGATACCAGTACTTTCCATGCCCACATTCAAACAATACTTGGCGGCTATTCAATTCTAGAGCCCGCTCACACTCAGCATACCCCTCACATCAGGCCCAAGGATTTAAGTTCATCTGAAAAGTCACAAAGAAACTCAAAAAGAGAAAAGACTGGATTATAACCAAGTGCCAAGGATTTAAAAAGGAAAAAGAAAGAACTTACATCATCAATTGTCAGATTTTCAATCACCAAGCACCAAATCTCCAAAGAATGCCTAAAGGGTGGAGGCAAGCAATGTTTGGGCAACCAACAGAGAAATCTAGGAAAAATGCCAGTAACTTCCTCCCGGATTTCAGGACCAACCCCAAAATACTCATACATCCAGACTTGAAAAATTCACAACACCATTACCACATTGCCAAAATAATTTTCGCAACCTACATATAGCCACAATAAATACCAAACCTCACCTACCAAACAAATGGAGCCCCACCCAAGCTTGAAAGACTCTGCCTAGAGAGTTGGGTCATGAAATGCATCAGAATGTCCAATTCCGGAGATGTTCAATTTTTCTCAAGCTCCCCAAGTAGCGCAGATTCATAGTACTTCCTAAATTCGGACACAAGAAAGTCCCAATAAAAAGAAGCATGAACATAAAAACACCCTTTGCCACAGTCTCACATTGGGGAATACTCTCACATAACCAAGACAAAGGAACATTGTTACTTCTCATTCTAGAAGGCATTACACCTAGAAGTCTCTTGAGCTCAGTTGAAGTAAGAGAATTATTGACAAGAATTCTTTTACCACCCAACCTCAGACCAATGATGGTAGAAAAGTCATAAGGTATCAACATTACCTCGCCAATGTTCAGAAAATGGAAGGTACAGGTAGTGTCCCAGAAGCACTCTACTAAGGCAAGAAGTAACAGAAGATCCTTGTACTCATGTGTCTTATGATTTGACAAAGCTTCGAAGAAGGTGCCAAAGCCTGCTTCATTGATGACGTTTTTGATGCTAGGAGACAATGTTGCCCATGCACTTTTCAACATTTGGAGACTCCCTCGACTCTTGAGGCTCTACAACATAAAAATTCAGCTCATCAATTTCCATAACCCAAAACATATAACCAAAAAATTTCCATACCCAAAAAAGTATCCTCACAATCAATACCCCACCACCACAAAATCAAATCAATGCCCCACCAAAATTTCACCACTACCAAATTTATCATATATCCATACAACCACCAAATTTTGTCATAGCCATGCAAAAAGAAAATTTCTACATGTCCAAGAAAAAAATTCCCACAACTTCATGCACAAATAAATTCTCACATACCCAACAAAATTTTTCCACAATACCCATAAATATCCATGCACATACCCACAAAATTTTGCCATGTTCATAAAACAAAGTTTATGCATGCCAACAAGTTTTCCCACATACATCATGAACACATTCGTATAAGTCAAACACAAAGTTTTCACAGTGCCAGTACTCCCAAAATCCAAACCAAAATTCATCCAACAACATCACAAATTACCTACATTGTCAAAATTCCAAAAGCCACCAACATTGCCCTATTTGCACAATGATCAAAGAAAAAACACACTTCAAGAATGCTCCAAAGCCAACATTCCAAACATGATCAGTCACACAATGCCCCCAAAATTTCAAAAGTGACAATATATCACCATGAAACTTTCAATGAAACATGCAACAACATTTTTCCAAGCAAAGAAACCAAAGAAAAACTCACCTTGGTGTCCACATGACAATATGGAGCATGGGTCCTAGGGTCTTGAAGAAGTCCATCATCATCATTTCAATCAAATGTTGGATCATATTTCTTACCATGAGAAGCTAGAAAAGAAGATCCCTTGGAGGAAGAAGCCATTTTAATGCAAAGAAAATGGGTTTTAAAAAATGGGTTTCACCAAAAATGGGTGCGGGATGAAAATGCTCAAAACATGAAGATCTAAAGAAATATTGATAGAGATGGATGAGGGAGAGTTGAAAAGCTTAGAAAAGCGTTTTTTGTGAGAAAGAATGGTGAAATGAAGAAGAAAAATCAAGGGGGAGAAGAAGGTGAACGGTGCCAATGGAGGAAGAGAAGTTGATGGAAGATGAAGCTAAAAAGTAAAAAGAGAGAAATAATGAAGTGGGAGGCCAAAATTTCGGCCCCCACACTCTTTAACTCAGCAAAAGCTGAGTCAACTCAGTCAAACTGAGTTGACTTAGTCAACCCTAAAAAAAATAAAAAAATAAAAAAACTTTTTCAAAATTTTTAAGGATCTTTCAAAATCCAAATTTTCAATTCAAAAATTTTCATTCCTAAATTTTCAATTTTACATTCTCAATGCCCAAGTTTTATACTCAAAGCTTCATTTTTTGAAAGAATTCAAACCTCAGATTTCATGATCAAAATTCCAAGCCTTAATTTTCAAAATTATAAGGCTTAAAATTTCAAATTTTAAGCTCCAGATTTCAAATAAAAATTTCTAAAGCCTCAAAGTCTCAAAAATTGAAATAAAAATTTCAAAACTTCCAAGTTTTGAAGATCAAATATTTCGCAAAAGATAAATATTTTGTTAATTAAAATTTTTTTTAACAAAATTCAAATTAAGAGTGAGCAAATGAAAATCACACATCTCAAAAACGGTGCGACCATGAAGCATCTCTCAATTAAAGTATAATTTAAAATTTTGACTTTTTACAGAAAGCAAATCCAGATCGAGGTAGAGGAGACCCCCTTGATCATCATTTCAATTCCAGATTATCAAAGTAGAGGAGATCCCTTTGATCATCATTCCAAAGCCAGATCAAGGTAGAGGAGATCCCCTTGATCGCCATTTCAGTTCCAGATTATCAAAGTAGAGGAGATCCCTTTGATCATCATTCCAAAGCTAGATCGAGGTAGAGGAGATCCCCTTGATCATCAGTTCATTCCCAAAGATTATCAAAGTAAAGGAGATCCCTTTGATCATCATTCCAAAGCCATATCGAGGTAGAGGAGACCCCCTTGATCGTCATTTCAGTTCCAGGTTATCAAAGTAGAGGAGATCCATTTGATCATCATTCCAATGCCAGATCGAGGTAAAGGAGACGCCCTTGATCATCATTTCAGGTCTAGATTATCAAAGTAGAGGATATCCCTTGGATCATCATTGCAAAGCCAGATCGAGGTAGAGGAGATCCCCTTGATCATCATTTCAGTTCCTGATTATCTAGGTAGAGGAGATCCCCTTGATCATCATTTTAGTTCCACATTATCGAGGTAAAGGAAATCCCTTTGATCATCATTCCAAATCCAGATCGGGATCAAAGTAGAGGAGATCCCTTTGATCGTCATCCCATACAACTCCATTTTCAAGATCAGGATAGGAAAGTTTCCAGAGTCATCAACTACCATCTAAGTCCGGTATTTTCATTTTTTTTAGTCAAAAGATAAGGCTAGTTCTATGTTCCAAGGTTTTAGGTTCGAGGGCTAGGTAATCTTTGAATATTCAACCTCAATTAAATCATGGTCGCTAAAATCAGTGTCTTTGTTTTACATTGACATTCGCTTTTCAAGCCCTGTCATTGAAGGGCATTCTCTAGACACTCAATTTTACACCCATAATTTAATCAAGGAGAATGACTTGAATGACCAATCCATGTACCCCAAAAATCATAATTGCATTACATGCATCAATTTGTCTTTGCATTACATGCATTAATTCATTCATTGCATATTGATAGGCCAATAACGTATTGACCCCTTGTGATAAATTAATTGATTAATTAGCCAAGTTTATCAATTAATCAGATTAACATGCAAAGCGCATGGTAACACAAACAAATCACCAATTAAACTAAGTATGCAGCGGAAAATAAATTGACACGGTGATTTTTTTATGAATGGGGAAAACCTACACGACAAAAACCCCACTGGGTGATTTTAAGGTCACCACTCCCGAGAATCCACTATTATCACAACAAGCGGTTACAAGTAAAGGAATCCCAGTACCTTATACCAACCTACAATTGAACCCTTACCCTAATACCCAATTGGACTTGTTCTATAGTGACAATATCTCATTTTCAATGCACGGCTCCCAGTATGTGACTAACTAATTGCACGGATCCCAGTACACAACTTCAATCACCAACTAGAGAAGGTTGTTGGCTGCAAAGTTCTTCAGTTCATCATACGATGAAGATTGAGGTGCTCCTTGGTTACAAAACCCTACGGTGCACAAACACAGTAGCTTCTTCACTAGAAAGATGAACTAGGGCAAATTCTGTCTCCAGTCACAATTTGCTTGAATAAAACTTTGCTTAACACTTGTGCAACTTGTTGTTAAGGACATATTTTGTGTAATTGGCTAATCCTTTGACAAAACGCACTTTACTTGTATTTAGGTAGATCTAGGATGTGTTTAATACTTCAAGAAACATGTTGCTCAAGTATAGTATTAAAGCCATGAAGATTGGACCAAAAAACAAGTAAAGATAAGCTGTTCACTAAAGCTGGACAGATAGCTCGACAGTTGCTCGACAGATAGCTATCTATCGAGGTTTAATGAGGCTCTACAGATATTATCTATCTAGGTATCTATCGAGGTTACGAGAATTTAGATTTTCAAATCTGATTTTCGGCCCATGCTTATGTATTTGTGTAGGGTTTCTTTTCTCACAACCCTAGACATATATAAGGCTTATTTTAAAGGCCATCACATAAGAGAATACAAGGATAACATATGCAAAAGGTGACCAATGCCTTATTCTCTCTAAAAGAAGCTACTGCGTCTTTGCGCCTTAGGGTTTTGTAACCAAGTGCTTCTTGATCTTCCTTGTTGATGAAGTGAAGAACTTTGCAGCCAACATCTTCTTCAAGTTGGTGTGTTAGTCACGTACTGGGAGCCATGCATCTTTGGTTAGTCACGTAATGGGATCCGTGTAAAAGGGTGGCGTTCATATATTGAAGAGTTCAGAGGTTCTGAAGCGGTAGAAGGTTTCTGCTGTAAGTTCTTCTACGAGAATTGTAGATTCTAGGGACAAAGGTTTTGTACTAGATCTAAAACTTCTCTTTACTATAGTGGATTGCTTTTCGGGAAGGTTTCCCCCCAGGTTTTTTACTATGAAACTAATTTGTTTCATTGGTTTTCCTGCGTTATTATATCTTGTCTTATTTATTTTTCCGCTGCATGATTTTGACATGATATTGATGTTAGTATGTTTTAACAAGGTTTATTCATAATAAATCTAATTAACAACTTGGATTTAAAACTTGTTAATTCTATCAACTGAGATCCCCAACAAGTGGTATCAGAGCAAGTACACTCTGATTGGATTAATTTCTTGAGTGTGATCTTGACCCCCGTTGTCATGGATCGTGGACAATCTCTTTTGATTCCTTCTTTATTTGATGTCACTAATTTTGCGTACTAGAAAGTTCGTATGAAAGTATTTTTGCAAGCTCTAGGTAAACAGGTATGGCAAGCTGTTGCAGTTGGTTGGATTAAGCCAAAGAAAGCACCGGTGGATTGGGATGATGCAACAATCATAGAAGCAAATTTCAACAGTAGGGCCTTGAATGCTCTGTTTTGTGGGGTGACCAATGAGGAATTCAAGAAAATATCATCCACAGAAGTTGCCAGGGAAGCATGGATCATTCTTGAGACCACCTATGAAGGTACCAAGGTAGTAAAAACTGTGAAGTTTCAAAGACTCACTAGTAGTTTTGAAGAAATAAGGATGGAGGAGGATGAGACCTTTGATGAGTTCTATGCTAAACTCAAGGATATTGTGAATTCTGCCTTCAATCTTGGAGAATCTATTGCGGAATCCAAAATTGATAAGAAAATCCTTAGGTCCTTACCTAAAAGATTCCATGCCAAGATCATTGCCATTGAAGAAGTAAAAGATATTGATCAACTTCCTTTGACTGAGTTTGTAGGGAACCTTCAAACCTATGAGATGGGATTAGGTTTAATGGGAAAAGGTGGAAAGAGTAGAAACTTGGCTCTTAAGGGTATAGAGGAAAAGATCGAGGACTCTGAAGAAGAAGATGAAAGTGAAGATGAAGATGAAGATGATGATGAGGATGAGGATCTAATCTTCATAACTGATGAGATTATCAAACTTCTTCAATTTAGGAAAAAGGATAAAGGCAAACCTCCTAAGAAACCTAAATCCTCAAGGAAGGGCAAGAATGAGAAACCCCTCATCCAATGTCATGAGTGCAAAGGTTTTGGTCACATGAGGATAAAGTGCTACCCTATGAAGTATGTGGATGAATGTAGTCACGTTATGGGTTTTGTTGCCACAACCGATAAGGTGATTGTGGAGAGTGCTAGTGATAGTGAGGATTCTTCTGATGATGAAGTACCCTAAAAGTTGACCCTTCAGGAAGCCTATGATAAGCTATGCACTGAATTTATAAAATCTGAAAAGACTTCTCATCTTTGTAGAAAAGAGCTTAATGAGGTAAAAACTGAAAAAGCTAATCTGTTAGTCAAACTAGATGAGACTACAAGGTTAGTTGAGACTCTTGTTGTGGAGAACACCTCATTAGAAGAGAAGGTCAAGAATCTTGAGGTTGAGCTTAGTCAAGCTAGAACTCAAATAGAGAGGATGTCTAGTACAAAGCTTGATGAGGTCTTGAGTACTCAAAAGCCTAGTTCTGATAAGACTGGCTTAGGATATGCTGTTTCCTCCGGCCCCTCCTCCTCCATGGCTTCTGGATCAAGGACTGTCTTTGTGCCCCAATCTGAGAAAGGTAATAAAGGTATGAAATCCAAAACTGATCTGGCTAATTCTAAATCCTTTGTTAGACCTCATGTTTGTCACCATTGTGATGTTTCTGTACACATTCTTCCTAATTGCTTTAAGTTGTATCCTCAAAAGCAAGTGTCCAAACAGTCACAGGTTTCCTCTCAAAGACCTACACCTTTATTTGGAGAGTTATTAAAAGCTTTGAGCTTTTTAACTCAATTTCAGGAGAATTTTAATTCTTCTATGTCCTTTAGTAGACATACTAGGACACGTGCCTTTTCATCTTCACGGCCAAAAACTCATGCTGTGTGGGTGAGAAAGAAGCCTAAAACTTAATTGTCTTTTCTGTTTGTCCTCTACTTTAATTCTTTCTATCTAAAGTAGGACTCTCTTTGCTTGATTTCTTATCTGCTTTTGGAATCATGCTTTCATGCATCTGGACCCTTCTATCATGCCTTCATGCATATGCATCTTTCTTTCATGCTTTCATGTTGTTTGTCTATTTTTGTTTGGTTGTTTAGTTTTTATTTTGGTTTTTTTCAAAATAAAAAGGAAAAATCAGAAAAATACAAAAACAGTGTGTTTGTGTACATTGGTACTTATGTACTTGGATGGCCATTAAAACAAAGTTTTCTAAACTTTGTATCTCTATGCACAACTAAGCAAGTGAGCTTTGTGGCTCGTGTTTGTGATGAGTAAGATTAAGTAATCTCTTGTACTTAACAATCGTATCACTCTTTTTGACGGGAAGGACTAGAAAATCCTAAGAGAAAAGCATAAATAACCATCTCACCACTATTGCCCGTCAATCATGAAATGACATCTGTATGCTTCGGCATAGCAAAAGTGCAATGTCAACGACATTTGTGTGCTTCGACATAGCAAAATTGAAATGTCAAATGCTTAACATAATTGGGTATTTCTTTTCTATCTATTATATGCCCATTCATGATTTGCTTCAAAAAGAAAAATATGCAAAGAAAAATAAAATGCAAAAAGATCAAAATGTTTTAAATATGATTACAAGCGTGTATTCTAGGAGATGTGGGAGTTATAGGATGTATCTCGAAGGTGATAGTCCCCATCAAACAGTTATGATTGTATGTGACTTAAAGTGATTTACTCATATCTCAAATCGTCATAACATGTAGACACTTATGCAATCTTGCGATGTTTTTCACACATAACACGCAATATTCTTTGCTACTCTTAATACATGTGCAGGTACAATATGATTTGGCCATCACAAGGTTTACATGTGTTAATGTATACTCACTAAACTGTCTTGACTCATTTTTGAAATATAAAATTGGTTAGACTTGTTGTTTGTGTGTGTGTGTGTGTGCTTTTGGGATCTATGTGCTTAAAATTGTTGTTGAGAGATGATTTTGAGAACTTAAAATGTTGATTGGATCCTTGGTTGAGTTGCATGCATGATTGCATTCATATCTGTGTTTTTCCCTTCTTGAAAAACTGTTTTTAAGCAATCTCGACACCTCCTCGACACCTGGCTATCTATCGAGCTCTTCAGTTGCTTTTTATCACAATCTCGACACCTCTCGATAGCTAGGTTGATCAATCGAGCAACTTTCTGTCCCCTCGATAGATGCTAGATAGCTGGTCGATTGATTGAGGTTGGCTTCTGCTCGATAGTATCTCAACACCTCTCGATCCATTGAGATTTTTTTTTGCATGCATTGTTTTTCACATGTTTTGCATCTTTCTATTATCTTGTCATCCGTAGCATCTTGTTTCATTACATTCATGCATTTATATGGATTTCTTGTGCCCCTTTTATCATCCTTGATCATCTTTATGTCTCTCGGGTGAAGCTTTCTAGCTTCTTGTACCCTTTGTCAATCAGTGTCAGAGAAGTCCGACAAAATGACTTGGCATTCCGAATGAACACCTCGTCTAGAGAAGTTCTCTGAGAAGTCCTTTCGGGCTTGCTCATCACGGAACCGAACAGAAGAGGGGGTGGGATCAAAAGAAGAAGAAGATGCCCCAGAACGAAGAGGGTTCTAAGACTGAGTACACTTACGTTTTCATGCCATGACGCACTAACGTAAATTAGAGAGTGAGGGGGAAGAAAGAAACACTCAGAAAAGTCCCAAAATAGTTCAAATATATAAAAATATATATTGAAAAGAGAGTAAATATGCATGGGAATGCATGAACATGTGACATGCAAAGGAAAATTGCATCATGGGCTCAGCCCAGTCCAATCCTACCAACACACAATCAGATAACATATATAACACACATCTAAATGCATGAAAATATAGTTAGAATGCACATAAGATGCAATGTATGAAGTTTTTAAGATCAAATCTTCAAAACCCATCCCAAAAATTTTGCAAAAACCTCTTTGATTTTGAAAAACCCTAAAATATTCAAAAATCCCAAAAACTTAGGTTAAAAAATCATGAAATGCATGAATATGAGGGATTTAGACACTTACCAAGTGAAGAGTAACTTGATCTAGGCTGAAAACACCTTGAGGAAGAGGTTTGGAGTGAGTGAGAGAGGTTTGGGAGGTGAAAGGACATAGACAGATTGAGAGAGATAAAGGAAAATGAAGACTGGATTGTGCTGACCCTATATATAGGAGTTCAGTAAATCTTGACAGATAGCAGGTGTCGAGAGGTATTGAGCTTTAAAAAGCTTAGAAAGATGCAGCTATCGAGCAGGTGTCCATAGCAAAACAAGCTCGATGGATCGAGGTAGCTATTGAGGAGCTATCGAGGGGACAAAAACTTTCTCAATCAATCCACCTAGCTATCGAGAGGTGTCAAGATTGCGATAAAAAGCAACTAAAAAGCTCGATAGATAAGCCAGGTATCAAGAGGTGTTGAGGAGCTGTCGAGGTTGCTTTAAAACAGTTTTTCAAGAAGAGAAAAACATAGATATGAATGCATTCAAGCATGCAACTCAACCAAGGATCGAAACAACATTTTGATCTCTCAAATACATCTCTCAACAAAAATTTTAATTATTTTGATCCCAAAACACACACACACACACTAAACAAGTCTAACCTATTTTATATTTCAAAAACAAGTCAAGACAGTTTAGTGAGCATACATTAACACATGTAAACCTTGTGATGGCCAAATCACATTGTACCTGCACATGTATCAAAAGTAGTAAAGAATATTGCGTGTTGTGTGTGAAAAACATCGCAAGATTGCATAAATGTTTACATGTTATGACGATTTGAAATATGAGAAAATCACTTTAACTCACAAACAATCATAACTGTTTGATGGGGACTATCACCTTCGAAGTACATCCTATAACTCCCACATCTCCTAGAATACACGCTTGCAATCATATATAAAGTATTTTATTTTTCTTTGCATATTTTCTTTTTAAGCAAATCATGCATGGGTATATAAGAGTGAGAAAAGAAATACCCAATGATGTTAAGCTTTTGACATTGCACTTTTCCTATGTTGAAGCATACAGATGTCATTTTATGATTGTCAAGCAACAGTGATGAGATGGTTATTTATGCCTTTCTCTTAGGATTTTCTAGTCCTTCCCGTCAAAAAGAGTGATACAAGTGTTAAGTACAAGAGTTTACTTAACCTTACCTATCACAAACACGATCCATAAAGCTCACTCGCTTAGTTGTGCATAGAGATACTCATCTAAGCTACAAGCAATACAAAGTTTGGAAAACTTTGTTTCAATGGCCATCCAAGGTACATAAGTACCAATGTACACAAACACACATTATTTTTGTATTTTTCAATTTTTTTATTTTTATATGAAAAACAAAATAAATCAAAACTGAAAATAAACAAACAAAAACACATTAAACAAAAACAAAGCAAAGCATAAAACTAGACTGACTCAAAATAATAAAGCAAAACACATAAGTGATGCAAACAAAAACAAGAAGGGGAGAGAAAGAAAGTAACAGAATTACTTGGAGCCTGTAAAGTTGTGATTTACAACTATATTTTATGTTGGCTTTATTCCATGACAAAAAGTGTTGTAATTGCTTTAATTTATTTCCTTGTATTTTGTGGGATTTTATTGTATTGGGTTTAGTTTTAAGTTGGTGAAGAATCATGCATAAAATGAAGAATCAGTGGATTTCGCGAGTGTCTCGCTAGAAGCTAACCTGCGAAAAGCCCACGTGAGAAGCACATGCTGGAAACTGAAGAGTCATCTAGCCTGGAGGATTTCGCGAGTGTCTCGCGGGTAAGGCCTTCCCGCGAGACAGTCACGAAACATTCTGCCTAAAGGATTTTTAAGTGTGACTTCCCTACCCTTCACCCATACTATATATACCCTCATTACCCACAAATGTAAAAGAGGCTATTCAGAGAGAAAAACCCTAGATAGGTTTTCTACAACACACACACCCATCTTTTAGAGAGAGAGCTACTCATCCTTAGTGAGAAATAATTCTAGCCTCTTCTTATTCCCTCTCCCATTGACATACCTTGACATACCTTGAGAGGATATTTGTATCCAAACACAACCCATACCTTTTCAGAGTGTTGTGAGTGTTTTGGAGCTTGGGAAGTTTTGGGTTTTTGCCAAAAGAAGCCGGTGAGGCTTGGTGGATGCAATCGGGCGTATTGCGGGATCCGGAAAGCTAGACAAGACACGGTTCCGAGAAGCCTTGTTGGAGTAGGAGCTTGGATGCTTAGGTATATTGGGTAGATTAGGCTTGGAGGGTCTCTTGCTATTCGTGTATCCCAACTTATTGTCTAGTGGATTGATTTATCGCTTGGAGGGGGGCGGAGAGATTTTTCGCCGAGTTCTTTGGTTTCCTTTTCGATAACACATCACCGTGTTATCTTGTGTTTGCTTCTCTCTTCCCTTACTCTTGTGCTTTACTTTTATTGTTTGTTGTTCATGTTTATGCACTAGAGTAGTATCGGTTAATTGCACTTCATTTACTCTTGTTTCCGCACTTAGATAAGTTAAAGTAAAAGCAATCAGGCCGTAATTTTTAATTGGGGGTCTAAACAAGCTCTTGTGTTCTTACACAATTTTGAGCTTTCAGAGCCCTTTTCCTTCACACCTTGGAAGAGCCTTTCCTTTGAGTGAACCCTTGAACCAGCGGTGAGGGGGAAGAATTGAAACCGTTCAAGTTTGAAAGGAACATGAGGGCTTTGATAAGATCTCCAAGAGGAGTAAAAGAGGATGGAAGTTGATTCTGATCTCTCGACGTGATCATGTTATTGCTCTTTTGAGTGGCTAACCACTTATAGCCATTAGGTCGAGTATGTCCAGCTACTTCACAGTGATGACAGAAATGCTGCATTTTCTGTTTTGGCTTTTAAGAGTTTCCCTTCTTAGCCCTAGGGTTTTTAGCTTCTTTCTTATCTTGCTTAGGGGGTGCTCCTAAGATAGATTTACCCTTGTCTATGTCCTCACTAACTAAATCATTTTTAACAACATTGTTCTCAGTTTCAATACTATTAGCAGGAGGAACAAAAATAGTTGTACTAGTAGAAGCAATACTGGGCGAAGAGAAATCATACCCTAAACCGGTTCGATCAGAAGCAGATTTCTGAAGACTGAGCATCTCATCGAGCTTAGCACTTGAAGTCCTTTCCAACTGAGCTCTAACTTGGAATAGTTTTGCCTAAAGCTTCTTGGTCTTCTCAGCCAAGAAATTATTCTTAAATCTCAGTGCTCCAATAGTCTGATTGGCTTCATCAAACTTTGTGGAGAGCTCTTCTCGTTCCAGCTCAACATCACTAAGCTTCTTGGTGGTCAACATATACATCTTCTTATGCTTTTCTTAAACCTTGTATAATTTTGCATAGGCTGTGTGGATGTCATCTTGTTCATCCATCTTCTCAAACTTGGACTCCACCAATTCCTCTTCTTCGTCCACATCTTCGACAATCCCCTCAGTAGGATTGACAGTGGCAGTAAAGGAATTTAGGATTCCATCATCCTCAGGCTCGGTGTCGCTCAAAGTAGCAGCAAGTGCCTTGCTCTTCCCAATGGTCTTGAGATATGTGGGGCACTCTTGTTTCATGTGACCAAAGCCTTGACACCCGAAGCACTTTGGTTCTGAAGGAACAGTATACTGACCGCCATCCCTAGCATCCTTTATCTTGGCTTTTGAACTAAGAGGAACTAGATTACTTACGGTCCTTGTCGAAGCCCTTCCTACTGGCATTCTTCATGAACTTCTTGAATTTCCTTGTAATATAGGACTTCATCTTAGAATCTTCATTGTCTAAAGACTCATCAGTATCACTGCTCTTGGCCTTCAATGCCATGCTATTGCCCTTACCTGACTTGCCAATTCTTGTTAAACCTAACTCATAGGTTTACAGATTACCAACTAGCTTTGTCAAAGGAATCTTGTCAAAGTCCTTTGATTTCTCGATCATGGCGATCTAGGCATGGAATCTCTCGGGTAGAGATTTGAGCACGTTTCTCACAATCTTGGGTTCAGGAATGGTTTCCCCAAGATGGAAAGCTGAGTTCACTATGTCCTTAAGATTGGCATAGAACTCATCGAACAACTCATCCTCCTCCATCTTGATCTCTTCGAAGCTTGTAATGAGCCTCTGAAGCTTCAAATCCTTAACAGCCTTAGTTCCTTCATAGGTTGTCTGGAGGATGGTCCATGCTTCCTTTGCAGTTTCAGTGGAGGATATCTTCTTGAATTCCTTATTAGTGACTGCACTGAACAAAGCATTCAATGTCCTGCTGTTGAAGTTTGTTGCCTTGATCTTGGCATCATCCCAATCGGCCGACGCTTCCTTTGGCTTGGTCCAGCCTATCTCCACAGCTTGCCACACTTTCTCATCTAGAGACTGCAAGAAAGCTCTCATGCGTACTTTCCAGTATGCATAGTTAGTGCCATCAAATAAAGGAGGTATAATGAGAGACTGTCCTCTATCCATGACAAACAGTAGTCAATGGATCACACAGCAAAGATTAACCTTAATCATAGTGTCCCTGCTCCGATACCACTTGATAGGCCAAAAATGTATTGACCCCTTGTGATAAATTAATTGATTAATTAATCAAGTTTATTAATTAATCAAAATAACATGCAAAGCGCGTGGTAGCACAAAAAAATCGCCAATTAAACTAAGTATGCAGTAGAAAATAAATTGGCACGGTGATTTGTTTACAAATGGGGAAAACCTACACGGCAAAAACCCCACTGGGTGATTTTAAGGTCACCACTCCCGAGAATCCACTATTATCACAACAAGCGGTTACAAGTAAAGGAATCTCAGTACCTTATACCAACCTACAGTTGAACCCTTACCCCAATACCCAATTGGACTTGTTTTGTAGTGACAATCTCTCATTTTCAATGCACGGCTCCCAGTACGTGATTAACCAATTGCGCCGATCCTAGTACGCGACTTCAATCACCAACTAGAGAAGGTTGTTGGCTGTAAAGTTCTTCAATTCATCATACGATGAAGATCGAGAAGCTGCTTGGTTACAAAACCCTATGGTGCACAAACACAGCAGCTTCTTCACAAGAAAGATGAACTAGGGCAAATTTTGTCTCCGGTCACAATTTGCTTGAACAAAACTTTGCACAACACTTGTGCAACTTATGTTACCTTTGACGGCCCTTAAAATAATCCTTATATATGTTTAGGGTTGTGAGAAAAGAAAGCCCAAACATACAATCACAAACTGGATGAAAAACAAACCAGAAATTCTGAGTTTCATAAACCTCGATAGATACCTGTCTGTCGAGCAGCTATCAAGCCATGGGCTAGAACAGCTCTTCAAGGCTCGATAGACACTAGCTGTCGAGCTTTAATGAACAGTACTTTTCACACTTGAATCTTGGACAAACTTGCATGGCTTTAACACTTGAACTTGAAATCTTGTTTGATAGGCCACAAACTGAATTGACCCCTTGTGATAGAAATTAATTAATTAATTAGCCAAGTTATTAATTAATCAATTTTATCATGCAAACGCATGGTAGCACAAACAAATCACCAATAAACTAATTATGTAGCGGAAAATAAATAACATGGTGATTTGTTTACGAATGGGGAAAACCTAACGGCAAAAACCCCATCAGGTGATTTTCAGGTCACCACTCTCGAAACTCCACTATTATCACAACAAGCGGTTACAAGTAAATGAATCCCAAGTACCTTACCAACCTACAGTTGAACCATTACCCCAATACCCAATTGGACTTGTTCTGTAGTGAAAGTTCCCCTCTTTTGATGCACGGCTCCCAAGTACGTGACTAACTAATGCGCGGATCCTAGTAAGCAACTTCAATCACCAACTAAGAAGGTTGTTGGCTGCAAAGTTCTTCAGTTCATCCACACGATGAAGATCAAGAAGATGCTTGGTCACAAAACCCTATGGTGCAAATACACAGCAACTTCTTCAAGAGAAAGAGATGAACAAGGGCAAGAACTTTGTCTCTGGTCACAATTTGCTTGAACAAGGTTTGCTCAATGCTTGTGCAACTTGTGAACTCTTTGACGGCCCTTAAAACAATCCTTTTATTTGTTTAAGGTTAGGAGAAAAGAAAGCCCAAACACACAATCACGGATCCCAACAAAATTAGATCAAGATTCTGAAATTCATAAACCTCGACAGATAGGAGGTGTCGAGTAGCTGTCAAGAAGGTGTCAAACACACGGGGCTGAAACAGCTTTCTTAAGCTCGATAGATGCAGCTGTCGAGCTTTAGTAATTCTGCACTTTCAGCTTGTTTTCTTGGACAGACTTGAAGGCTTTAACACTTGATCTTGAAGCATGGTTTCTTGAAGTATTTAAAACACATCCTAGATCTACCCAAATACAAGTAAAGTGCGTTTTGTCAAAGGATAAGCCAATTACATAAAATCATGACATATGTTCCTAACATGTGAAACACATATGTCCTAACAATCTCCTGCTTTGGTAATCCGTGACAAAACCACAACAAACAAACGAACATATGAGAGAAGTCATAAATCACTTAACTTATATTCACTTGTTGAATACAATAAAATCTATCCTAACACAAACTCTTGAAAAACTTTGCAAGAAAAGAGTTTATGGCAAGTAGACTTTTACAACCTGTATTTTTGAAACACTTTAAACAAAACTCATCAAGGCATCTTTGTGTGAAACAGAAATAATAGATTGCATACAAATATAAGAAATATGTGTATAAAAAGAGAAAAGAAACAACACATGAAGAGGTAGGTGAAAGAAACAACATACACCAACATATAGAAAGAAATAAGTACAATGTATGTCATAAATATGGTCACAAGACCTAATTTGTAAGAACAATGTATCTTAAATAGAAAGAAAAGAAAAGATACATAAAATTGCAAAAGATACATAATATCCTCACTACATCCCTCAAAAAGAAACAACACTCCCCCTAACAAAAAAAATCCTATACTAACTCTCCCCCTAAGAGTGACTACTCTCATATCTAAAACTACTCCCCCTTTTTGTCACGAGTGACAAAGGGTAAGAGTGTCAAGTAGACATCCCATCAGTAGAGCTAGCATCTCCATCATCATCATCCGAAGCATCATCATTATCACCATCATCATCAACCTCAGAATCAGAAGCCACCGGAGGAGGTGGTGAAGGAGTAGCCACAGGAGCAAAGTCGCCCATGGTCACCTGCCGTCTAGCAATGCGGCCAACATGGACATTCACCTGATACAACTCTGTGGAAAGTGTATCAAGGCGAGCATCCATGCGCTGAAGCTGCACCATGATGTAACGGATGTGGATAGAGCAGATCGAGATGGAGCTGAACGGGAGGGAGGAGCTACTAAATCCGTCTGTCGTGACCTAAACTGTGCCTCACTACATTTTACAATAGCGGCATCTATGGCACACATAAAGGAGAAATGGTCGGAAAAGGGAAAAGGAACAGAAAAATGGCGTAGAATCCTTGTGATAATGGAAGGAAAGATGAGCTTGTCATGGGACGCCGAATCTAGATGAACATCTATAATAGAAAGAATGAAATGAGAAGGGAAATCTATAAGAAGATGCTCAAGGAGAGACAACAAAAATCGAGCACGAGGCTCTGTGATGGAGTTGTAGTGAGAGAGTGGATAGAGTACAAAGGTCATCACCATGTTCAAGAATCTAGGACCTTTAGCAAAGGCCTTACATGGTGTTGAGAAGCTATCGAGGAGGCAGGAGCTTTCTCGATCGATCCAGCAGGTGTTGAGGTGCTAGCGAGATTGTGATAAGAAAAAGCTGAGGAAGCTCGACAGATAGCCAGCATCGAAGAGGTATCGAGGAGGTGTCGAGCTAGTTTTTTCAAAAACAGTTTTTCGATGAGAGAAAAACACAGATATGAATGCAATCAAGCATGCAACTCAACCAATGATCCAATCAACATAATAAGCTCTCAAAATCATGTCTCAACAATAATTTTAAGCTCATGGATCCCAAACACACACACACACAAACACACTAAGCAAGTCTAACCGATTTTATTTTTCAAAAACAAGTTAAGACAGTTTAGTGAGCATACATTAACACATGTAAAACCTTGTGATGGCCAAATCACATTGTACCTACACATGTATTAAGAGTAGCAAAGAATATTGCGTGTTGTGTGTGAAAAACATCGCAAGATTACAAATGTGTCAACATGTTATGACAATTTGAGATATGATAAAATCACTTTAACTCACACACAATCATAACTGTTTGATGGGGATTATCACCTTCGAGGTATATCCTATAACTCCCACATCTCCTAGAATACACGCTTGCAATCATATTTAAAGCATTTTTGATCTTTTCTGCTTTTTATTTTTCTTTGCATATTTTTATTTTAGCAAATCATGCATGGGCATATAAGAGATAGAAAAGAAATACCCAATTATGTTAAGCATTTGACATTCCAATTTTGCTATGCCTAAGCACACAAATGTCATTGACACTGCACTTTTGCTATGCCGAAACATACAGGTGTCATTATGATTGGCAGGCAACAGTGGTGAGATAGTTATTTATGCCTTTCTCTTAGGATTTTCTAATCCTTCCCGTCAAAAAGAGTGATACGAGTGTTAAGTATAAGAGATAACTTAATCTTACTCACCACAAACAAGAGCCACAAAGCTCACTTGCTTAGTTGTGCATAGAGATGCTCATCTAAGCTACAAGAGATACAAAGTTTAGAAAACTTTGTTTCAATGGTCATCCAAGGTACACAAGTACCAATGTACACAAACACACACTGTTTTTGTATTTTTCTGATTTTTTTAAATTTTTTTTTTTTTTTTTTATATGAAAAACCAAACAAAGCAAAAACTGAAAAATAACCAAACAAAAACATGTTAAACAAAGCAAAGCATAGAAACTAGACTTACTCAAAACAGTAAAGCAAAACACACAAGTAATGCAAACAAAAACAAGAAGAGAGAAGAAAGTGATAGAATCACTTGGAGCTCTTTTCCTTCCATACCTTGGAAGAACCTTTCCTTTGATTAAACCCTTGAACCGGGGGTGAGGGGGAAGAATTGAAACCGTTCAAGTTTGAAAGGAACATGAGGGCTTTGAGAAGATCTCCAAGGGGAGCAAGAGAGGATTGAAGCTGATTTTGGCTTTAAGATGCTATCATGCCGTTTCTCTGTTGAGTGGCAAGCCACTTATAGCAATTTGGTCGAGTATGACCGGCAGCTCCACAATGATGACAGAGATGCTGCTTCTTCTGTTTAGGCTTATGCGAGTTAGCCTTTTTAGCCCTAGGGTTCTTAGCTTCTTTCTTATCTTGCTTAGGGGGTGCTCCTAAGATAGATTTATTCTTGTCTAAGTTCTCACTAGCTAACACAGTTTTAACATCATTATTCTCAATTTCAACATTATTAGCAAGAGGAACAAAAATAGTAGAACTAGTAGAAGCAATATTAGAGGAAGAAAGACCATACCCCAAACCTGTTCGATCAGAAAAAAATTTCTGAAGATTGAGCATCTCATCAAGCTTTGCACTTGAAGTCCTCTCCAGTTGAGCTCTGACTTGAAACAACTCTACTTCAAGCTTCTTGGTCTTTTCAGCAAAGAAATTGTTCTCGAATCTTAGTGCTCCTATAGTCTGATTAGCTTCATCAAACTTTGTGGAAATCTCTTCACGATCAAGTTCCACATCACTGAGCTTCTTGCTGGCCAGCATATAGAGTTTCTCATGTTTCTCAGAAAGCTTGTATAATTTCTCATAGGCTGTATGGATATCATCTTAATCATCCATCTTCTCAAACTTAGAGTCCACCAATTCTTCTTCTTCATCCACATTTTCAACAATCCCCTCAGTAGGATTGACAGTGGCAGTGAAGGCATTTAGGATTCCGTCATCCTCATTGTCGGAATCATCCTCAGGCTCGGTGTCGCTCAAAGTAGCAGCAAGTGCCTTGCTCTTCCCAATGCTCTTGAGATAAGTAGGACACTCATGTTTCATATGACCGAAGCCTTGACACCCAAAGCACTTAGGTCCTGCAGGGACAGTGTACTGACCACCTTCCTTAGCATCCTTCTTCCCTTTGTCTTGGCCTTTAAACTAAGAAGAACTTGATTGCCTGCGGTCCTTGTCGAAGCCCTTTCCATTTGCGTTCTTCATAAACTTTTTGAACTGCCTGGTGATGTAGGACTTCATCTTGGAATCTTTATCATCTGAAGACTCATCTGTGTCACTGTTCTTGGCCTTCAGTGCCATGCTTTTGCTCTTGCCTGACTTACCAATCCTTGTTAACCCTAGTTCGTAAGTCTGTAGATTACCAACCAGCTCTGTCAAAGGAATCTTGTCAATATCCTTTGATTCCTCGATAGCCGTAATCTTGGCATGGAATGTCTCAGGCAGAGATCTGAGCACTTTCCTCACAATCTTGGGTTCAGGAATGGTCTCCCCAAGATTGAAGGCTGAGTTCACTATGTCCTTTAGCTTGGCATAGAACTCATCGAACGACTCAACATCCTCCATCTTAATCTCTTCAAAGTTTGTAGTGAGCCTCTGTAGCTTTAAATCCTTGACAGCCTTTGTACCCTCATAGGTTGTTTGGAGGATGGTCCAAGCCTCCTTGGCAGTTTCAGTAGAGGATATCTTCTTAAACTCCTCATTGGTGACTGCACTGAATAGAGCATTCAATGCCCTACTGTTGAAATTTGCCACCTTGATCTTCGCATCATCACAATCGACTGGCGCTTCTGTTGGCTTAGTCTAGCCTATTTCCACAGCTTGCCACACCTTCTCATCTAGAGACTGCAAGAAAACTCTCATGCGTACTTTCCAGTATGCATAGTTAGTGCCATCAAATAAAGGAGGTATAATTAATGACTGTCCTCTATCCATGACAAACAGGGGTCAATGGATCAAACACAAAAAAGATTAAAACCTAATCAAAGTGTGCCTACTCTGATACCATTTGATAGGCCACAAACTGAATTGACCCCTTATGATAGAAATTAATTAATTAATTAGCCAAGTTATTAATTAATCAATTTTATCATGCAAACGCGTGGTAGCACAAACAAATCACCAAAAAAATAATTATGCAGCGAAAAATAAATAACACGGTGATTTGTTTACGAATGGGGAAAACCTAACGGCAAAAACCCCACCGGGTGATTTTCAGGTCACCACTCCCAAAACTCCACTATTATCACAACAAGCGGTTACAAGTAAAGGAATCCCAAGTACCTTACCAACTTACAGTTGAACTCTTACCCCAATACCCAATTGGACTTTTTCTGTAGTGACAGTTCCCCTCTTTTGATGCACGGCTCTCAAGTACGTGACTAACCAATGCGCAGATCCCAGTAGGCGACTTCAATCACCAACTAAGAAGGTTGTTGGCTATAAAGTTCTTCAGTTCATCCACACGATGAAGATCAAGAAGATGCTTGGTCACAAAACCCTATGGTGCAAATACACAGCAACTTCTTCAAGAGAAAGAGATGAACAAGGGAAAGAACTTTGTCTCCGGTCACAATTTTCTTGAACAAGGTTTGCTCAATGCTTGTGCAACTTGTGAACTCTTTGACTGTCCTTAAAACAATCCTTTTATATGTTTAGGGTTAGGAGAAAAGAAAACCCAAACACATAATCACGGATCCCAACAAAATCATATCAAGATTCTGAAATTCATAATCCTCGACAGATAGGAGGTGTCGAGTAGCTGTCGAGAAGGTATCGAGCACACGGGGCTGAAACAGCTTTCTTAAGCTCGATAGATGCAGCTGTCGAGCCAACTGTCAAGCTTTAGTAATTCTGCACTTTCAGCTTGTTTTCTTGGACATACTTGAAGGCTTTAACACTTGATTTTGAAACATGGTTTCTTGAAGTATTTAAAACACATCCTAGATCTACCCAAATACAAGTAAAGTGCGTTTTGTCAAAGGATAAGCCAATTACATAAAATCATGACATATGTTCCTAACATGTGAAACACATATGTCCTAAAACAAACCAGAAATTCTGAGTTTCATAAATCTCGACAGATACCTGTCTGTCGAGCAGCTATCACGCCATGGGCTAGAACAGCTCTTCAAGGCTCGATAGACACTAGCTGTCGAGCTTTAATGAACAACACTTTTCACAATTGAATCTTGGACAAACTTGCATGGCTTTAACACTTGAACTTGAAATCTTGTTTCTTGAAGTATTAAACACATCCTAGATCTACCCAAATACAAATAAAGTGCGTTTTGTCAAAGGATTAGCCAATTACATAAAATAGTGACATATTTTCCTAACATTGAATCACATATGTCCTAACATATATCATAAAAATGATCTGGAGATTCTAACGGTCGCAGCGATGTTTCCAGTTATCAAATCGAACTATCGAATCGAAAAATATCGCATGATTAAGTTTGCATGGTCAACATGCATTGTGTCTAGGTAGAATCAACGACACATGATCAATTTAAATTAATTCTGATTGGTTAAACAATTAAAATTAATTAAATAATTTTATGATTGGTTGATAATTAGTGTTTAAAATAGGGATGCATGCATGGGAATAAAAGGGATGGTTGGATAATAATAAAACTTTGGATAATCTGAACTTTATCAAGATTTATTTTATGGTATTTATCTACAAGATAAGTGTCCTTAAATATCCTAAATTATCCAAAAATGAGATGAAAAATCATAGGCGGAGGATGAAAATGCATCTAGGTACAAGGACCGGCCAAAAAACCCTAGAAGAGGAGTCCAAACAGCACCCAAACATGAAAGTGCATTCGGAGTCATAGGGCCGATTCGACACTTTTGGAGTGCCGAATGGCACTCTAAAAGGGCCGAATTTCCTTGATGTGGGCTTTGGTCCAACGGCCTTCGGGTGACGATTATGCATACCATTTTCGATCTTTTCGTAAAAGGATGTGTCCAGATTCAAACCCTAATCGTCCGTACCTATTTTTTAGAGTCTTCTGGCATCTATAAATAGAGACTGAACCTTATAATTCAGCACCTTTCTTTTTACACTTTGAGAGGCATACGTTTTTTACTCTTAAACCACCCATATTTTCTGATCCCATCTTTGAGTGTTGCTGCTTAAATTAGGGTTTTAGGCTTCAAAGAGAATTGAACAAATTTCTTTGAACCCTAAAACATCCTCTCAAGAACAAAGAGTGCTCATGCAAGAGGTTGCTTCCTTCACCCTATCTTTCTTGTGTTTTTCTATATTGATGAATGTTTTTATCCATAACATGAATGATTCATCATTGTTTTGTTTAAAGTATGATTGTTTTTATGTGATTGTTATAATCTCTTTCTTGAATGTCAATAATTTGCATGTGAACAATTCTTTTTCTTAAAATAAAATGGATCTGCATCTTTATATGATGTAGATTTGACTTTTTCTATAAAAAAAAAAAAAAAAAAAATGGATTTGCATCTTTATAAGATGTAGATCTGACTTTTTCTCAAAATAAAAATTGATCTGCATCTTCATTAGATGCGAATTTGAATTTTTCTCAATTAAAAACTAATTTGCATCTTTCTTAGATACATATCTAATTTTTCTTTAATACACGCAGATTTGAAATAAAGAAAAAGATTAAACATAATTGTGTTTGTGTTTGTTTTCTTTAATTCATGTTGCATAAATTTAGATTATGAGTGAAACTCTCTCCTTAAAAAAATCTTTTTTTAACATATACAAACCAGATCTGATTTTTCTATTATCAAAGAAACATTCTTTTTATTATCTCGAAACAGATATGATCTTTTATAAATCCAAAAACCATTTTTTTTAGGTTCTTCAAAAACAGATCTGATGTTTTTCAAATTAAAAGACTTTATTTTATATAATAAAATAGATCTGAATTTTTATCATCAAAAACCACTTTTTTTTACATCCCACAAAACAGATCTGATATTTTGACAAATCAAAATCATTTTTTTAATCATTAAAACAGATCTAAATTAAATAAATAAATAAATAAAGAAGAAGAGACTTCATTCATAAATAAATTTGTGTGATTTAATTTTTCATTCACATGTTCAACATATCATTCATGACATGCATAAGAAATTACATTGGTCACAAAAGTCTAGAAGACTAGACTTTGTTTGGGCAGAATGGGTGCCTAGCACCTTGTCTTCATTTGTTTTGGGTAGAATGTAACTAGGACAAAAGCCATGTAATTATTTGGTAGTTTGTAACTAGGACCCAAAGCCATGTAATCTCTAGAGTTTTCTGATATGTATTTTTTATTCAATCAATGAATGGAACTATTTAGTCATGTATTTTGTAATTAGTATTTTTTCTTAGTTTTTGTATATAGAAAAATAAGTGGCGACTCCATACCACTTACCCAAAAAGAGAGGTGCCCTAAAAGGTACCTGAATCTCTTTTTTGAGGGACGCTTTTCGTCGAGGTCTCTCACAGTGGCGACTCCACTAGGGATACTTCAAATCTCTCTTTTTTTGAGAGGCATTTTTCGAGGTCTCTCACACTAGGGTTGGGTTTTTCTTTTTCCACCTCCTTGTTTAAATAGGAGTGCAATGGGCTCTCCTATTCCAAATAGGTATACACAAACCTTGGACTTTCCTATTCCAATAAGGATTATACAAACCCATAAACAAATAGCCTTTTAGAATAAAAATGTTTCTAGCCATAGTCTGAATCCCGTAAGCTCAATAGATCGAGACATGTGTCGAGCTTTAATGAATTTCAACAGGTCGAGCTTCTGTCGAGGAGGTATCAAGACCTGTAGATTGCAGTTTTCTTGAGCAGTTCTTGAGTAATCTTCATGTTTTCAATGTAACCACTTGTAGTGATCATCTTGAACCTACTTAGATTTACCCAAATACAAGTGCGTTTTGTCGAAGGATATGCCAATTACATAAAAATATGTCCCTTACATATAGTTTATGCCAGCTAAATGACTATGTGGAATTTAGATGATGAATATAACACTAATTTAACAAACATGAATTATAGGTTATCTATCTTATCTCATACTAGTCCAAAAGAAAAATAAAGAACTTAAAATAAAAAATAAAAAAAGGTTTCTCTAATGTGGCATGTCCCTCTAAGCACAAACTGATAATCAATGGGAATGTAATTTGGGTGCTTTTAATGATCTCAGCATCTTCTTGTCATAGATCTCTTTGTGTGCTTGTGAAGGTGTATTCATTTGAACTCTTCCAACTTGTCTGGGAGAGAATAAAAGTAAAATATATTGAAAAGGAATTTGCCTATTTGAAAGTATAAAATGATTAGAAGAATACACATCTCATTTTTACTTAATTTTACCTCAAGATCCCAAAAAGAAAAAAGAAAAAGAAAAAGTTAATTCCTCTTAAAAGTGGGATATACACTATTTCCTTTATTCAAATAAAAGTAACATATCGATTTTATCCTTATTAATTATGAGAAAAGACAAAGAAAACAAAGAAAATAAATAAATTAAGGTAATGATATAATGGTAATTTTTTATAAACTCTCAAAGGTAATGGTTGGAAGAATGAGAACCAGAGATGCACATAGACAAGAAGGTAAGAACATTAAAAAAAAATTTCAACAACTTACCATTTTCCCTAAAATCCGGTTTAGCTTTTATATCACAACTTCCAAAAAGCTTAAGTTTCTCTTTTCTTTTAATTCTTTTAAGAGCTTGAAACTTAGAGCAATGAGGTTTAAGATGACCAAAGGCACCACAATGGTGACAAACAATGTGTTTAGGTCCACTAGGCCTTTTGGAAAGGGATCTAGCAACATGAGTTTGTTCTCTTTTTAACTTTGGACATTGAGGTCTTATATGACCAATCACACCGCAATGGTGGCAAGTAGGAACAAACTTAGATCCATTCAATTCCCTAGGATGGGACCTAAATAAAGGCTTAGGCTTAAGTGCCTTTCTCTCCACTTTTTGGTTTCTTTTATGTGGAGGAATGTACACCAATTTGTCTTTAGAGGTAGAACTCACAATAGGGACAAAATTGGGTACCACAATATGATTGCAACATATATTATCATCATTTTTATCAACATGTTCAGCAATCAAACACTTGGCATGCATCTTAAGAGATTCATTTTCACATTTAAGATCATCAACTAGTTCGTTAGACAAAATAAGTTTAGCATCCAAGTCCATATTCAGACATTCAAACTCTTTCAGCTTTTCAAGAGAATTTTCAACAAGCTTCTTATATTTTTCAACCAATTTATTGGATTCATTGAGCTTAGCAATCAAATCATCCTTTTCACAACGAAACTTGCTCAAATTCTTATGAAACTTCTTAGCTTCTTTCTTCAAGAGTTTGTCAACATCACCCATAGATTCAAGTAACATGTCATCACAATTATGAGGATTAACACTCATAGAGGCATTTTCACAAACACATGGCATGTCACAATCAACAATATCCATAGAAGCATACAAAGCATTATCCATGGCAAAACACACAAGGGGTCAAGGATCACACATAGGTAATGAAACCAAAACAAGTGTACCCGCTCTGATACCAATTGAAAGCTCGAAAATGTGTTAAAAACACAAGAGCTGTTTAGACCCCCAAATAAAAGTTACGGCTCGATAGGTTTTACACTAACTTAATTCTAAGTGCGGAATAGTGTAAATGCGAGCGGATAAGCAAACAAGCTACTCTAACACATATTCATATAATCACAGTAGTAAAATGAAATGTAAAAGAGTAGGGAAGAAGAATGCAAACACAGATAACACGCCAATGTGTTATCGAAGAGGAAACCGAAGAATTCGGCGAAAAACCTCTCCGCCACCCTCCAAGCGGTAATTGATCTACTAGACAATCAGTTGGGATACATAGGTTAGCAAGAGACCCTCCAAGCCTAATCTACCCGCTGTACCTAAGCCCTCCAAGCTCCTACTCCAACAAGGCTTCTCGGAACCGTGTCTTGTCTACCTCTCCGGATCCCACAACAAGCTCTATGTACAATACTAATTTTTAAATTTAAACTACAAGATCAACATAAATAAAACTTCTAGAATATTGCTTTAGCTTCAGTCTCTTTCTATCTTATCTCTTCAATTTGAAAGTGATTGTGATCATGTAGTCTTTGAATTTGAGTAGGCTGACTCCATTTGTGGTTGCACCTTATCATTATCTGTAGCTGACATAAGCGCAAAAGCTCAGAAAACGAAAACTATTTTCTTCTCTTCCAATTTTTCCTTTTTCTTATTTATAATTATTTTTGGGCTTGAGAAAAAAGATTCTTAGGGCTTGATTGGTAGAGGGATTTTTGTTTTTATTTTCAAAATAGTATAAAAACAATTTTCAAAAAATTGAACTTAAAAATAGTTTTCAGATAATAATTTTTATATTATACGTGTTTGGCTATCACTTTTAAGAACAATTTTCAAAATACTAAAAAAAAAAAAAAATTGTTTGGGAGACCATTTCTATTTTTGAGAATTTTTTTGAAAAAAATATTTACAAAAAGTAATATGTAGAATCTGTAGATTACTTCTTCTTTTTTGGGACAATGATAAGGGAATAGAGCTCATCATGTACTTTTTTTTAATGATAAGTTTCAAATTTGAAGTGTGGGAATTCTTTTTGTGATAATGATAAGCTCCTTAATTTAAGAAATAAAAAAGGGTTTGGATAAATATGTAGGGTCTACTATTTTCAATTTATATACAACTATGTCATCAAAAACATTTTTTGTATCCTAAAAACACCCCCGTAGGCGTTTTTAAAATCTTGTTCTAAACCCCAGGAAAGGAGGATACAAGTTTTTGAAAATTATATTTAGAAAATATTAGCCAAACAATAAATTCAAGTGTGGGACTCACCATTTTATGGATTGTAAAAAAAAAAAATATATATATATATTTAAAAACTCTTACCAAACAGGCCATTATATATCTTAGCTTAATCCATTTGGGTTATTTCAAATTTGGAAGAAAAGTAAATGTAAGACTCAAGTAATTTTCCTTTTTCCTTTCCTACCAAAATAGCAAGAATTGATATGGTTGCTTGGAGTTTAAAGTATTTGTTTTAATTTTTAATTTTTATTTTTTGGGGATAGTTGAATTTGACTTTGATTTTGCCTTTTATTTTATTTTGGGGTGGAAAATGTAATTGGCCTATTTGCGTGCCTTTTCTCTTCTATATCGCACAAGATTGATTGTTTTGAAATTCATCACTATATATTTGTCACATAAAATAGAGTCTCATTGGTTAGGAATTTAATATAGACAAGTTGCAATTGGTGGAGGCAGAGAAGAAGAAGATAAGTCAAGAGTACAAGCAGAAAGAGAAGTAAGGTGATATATGAAATAAGTAATTTGTTTTTCTAAAATTTCCTTTCATTTTTTATTTTATTGATCTAAAAAAAGTGTTTTGAATAATCTGTGAGATGAAATTTTAAGATTAAGCTGCTCACAATTGGTGGAAAAAGATTGAAACTTAGAATTTAGGACACAGGTAATCGCTGGAATTATTTTGAATTGTTGTTTCACTTTAAAGATGCTTTGGAAGTGATAGTTTATGGTAACATGTAATCTTTCTCTTCCTTCAAGTTAGTCACAGCTTTGATGCATACATAGATTATTTGTACATTAGCCAATCTCCACATCAGCCCCTCCACTTTTTTTTAGGTTGTATATCTCACTAATTGGTTGATTACCATAAGAAGTAGAAACTGTTCATTACATATATTATATAACTACGAAAATGATTGCATAGGAAAACAAAATGATAATTCCTTTAATTATATCTGTAAAATAAGCTTATTACATTTTCTAATTTCTTTCATTATTATATTCAGTTATAGAGTGCAAATCCAAGTGAAAGATTAATTGCGACTCATAAAGTAGCAGAAAATAATAATTCACTCTAACAATTTTGTAAGGTTGAATTTAATCAACCATTTTGTTGGCTTTATTCCATGCCAATTTGCTTGTAATTCAGCATTTAGAAATCCTGTATTTAGGTGGGAATCATGTAAGGGTAGCGTGTGAGAGAGTATGAAGAATAGCTCAAGATTGTGCACTCAGCAAGGGACTCACGACTGGATCTCGCGGCTTGCTCACGGCTCGCAAGTCGCCAAAGGATGCACACGAGTGCAGCATGCAGAGGAGCTGAGCAATCACGCCAGCTGGAGCACTACAGGACAAAAAGTCCAGTCTAGCCATTCAGTTCGCTCGCGGCTTGGACTCGCGACTCAGTCAAGTCGCGAGGCCAAGTCACCAGTCCACACTGTTTAGGAAAAACTAACTCTTTGCATTCCAAACACACACCAGTATAAATACCCCTTATACCCACGAAATGTAGAGAGCTTCCAGAGAGAATTTTGAGAGAGAAACCCTAGAGAAAAACAAGATTGACTTATCCACAATCTTTACATATTGATTCTCCAAATTCGTCAACTCTCACCCTCTCCATTGTTAGATCCTTGAGAGGTTCATTAGCCAAATCATTTTCTCACCATACCCATATCAGTGAGGAGGCTTTTTGGTGCTATAGAAGCAGTTAGGAAGGGACCAATTGATATTGGTTGATGCTATGGGTTATAGCGGAATCCTGTAAGCTAAAGAAGACAAAGGTTCGGCGTAACCTCGTTGGAGCAAGAATCTTGGAGGGCTTAGGTACACTGAGTAGATTAGGCTTGGAGGGTTTTCAACTGTTCATGTATCCCAACTTCATTCTTTAGTGGATTATTGACCGCTTGGAGGGCGGCGAAGAGGTTTTACGCCGAGGACTTCGGTTTCCTCTTCGATAACACATCACTGTGTTGTCCTTGTATTTGCATCTCTCTTATCTTAATCTTTGCCATTTAATTTCTGCTGTGGTTGTGATGTTATTTGGTTTAGATTGTTTTATCAATTCTGTAATAAGCTTGTGTTCATATTCCGCACATACATTGTTTGATTATAAGCTTGAATTGATAATTTGTAAATTGGGGGTCTAAACGTTCAAGGTGTTTTACACACTATTTGAACTTTCAAACTCAAGCTAGCAAAAAGCACATAACCAAGCATATTCACAAAACATAGGAAGTATTGATGCATGGACATGTTGTAATGCTTATGCATGAGTACCCTTCTTCACCCACATGTCACGTGCATTTGGGGTGATATCCCTATAGGATTGGGCACGAGTGTTAGGGCTTTCAAACCTTCTGGTGAAGCTTGTCAAACAGGTGGTGAGTGCATCAATCATTTTCATCACATCCATCACCCCGAAATTACCATCTCGACCTCTTGATTGCTGAACAAAGATGTTGGCTGCAAAGTTCTTCACTTCATCAACAATGAAGATCAAGAAGCACTTGGTTACAAAATCCTAAGGCGCAAAGACGTAGTAGTTTCTTTCAGAGAGAATAAGGCATTGGTCACCTTTTGCATATGTTCTCCTTGTATTCTCTTATATGACGGCCTCTAAAATAAGCCTTATATATGTCTACGGTTGTGAGAAAAGAACCCTTACACAAATACATAAGCATGGGCCGAAAATCAGATCTGAAAATCTGAATTCCCGTAACCTCGATAGATACCTTGATAGATAGTATCTGTCGAGCCTCATCAAACCTCGATAGATAGCTATCTGTCAAGTAGCTGTCGAGCTATCTTTCTGCAGGTGTCGAGTTATCTATCCAGCTTTAGTGAACAATTTTTCTTCACTTGTTTCATGGTCCAATCTTCATGGCTTTAATACTAGACTTGAACAACATGTTTCTTGAAGTATTAAACACATCCTAAATCTACCAAAATACAAGTAAAGTGCATTTTGTCAAAGGATTAGCCAATTACATAAAGTAGTGACATATGTTCCTAACAAGTGAATCACATATGTCCTAACAATCTCCCCCTTTGGCAATCCGTGACAAAACTATAACAAACAAATGAACATATTGTTAGGATTAGTGCCCTTAAATCCTATTGTATGATGTTATGTATGATATTAAGTATGACATTATGTATGACTTAATATTGCAATTAATAAATTTGTTTTATTATTATCTGAAATAATGGTAACATGAATATTCAGACATTATCATATAGTCCATGAGATGCATAGTATGTGATTTAAGTGAAAAGTCACAGAATATATAAATCACAAGTTCTTTGTAAACTCAAAATTATAGTTCGTAGTCGGTGATAAAATTGGGCATTTCATTTGCGAAGACTATAACATATCAACTAAGATGATTTGTCTTGATTATGGAAGTGGAAACTTCTAGTTGATATGTTTTAAGATTTAAGACATATTGAACTGGACCGCTGTGAGATTTATTATTCTCTTAATGACTGTCAATTGAATAATAAATCTCACGACTTCTATTTACATAAACTCATAATCCTGAGAGAATAATGGACCTGATCATGAAATGTAGGTTGTTTTGATATATCAGGAGTGAGATCTAAAGTAACGGTCAAAACCTTAGTATGTTGAGCAGCCACATTTAGGGTTGATAGAACATATATTCTCAAGATGGAATTTATAGTCTCTTAACAGAGATATAAAATATTCCCTTGAAATAAGTTTAATGGTACAGTTATTCAGAGTGTTAGGCCTAACTACTTTAGTAAGAAATTACTAAAGTATATATTTATGGAATTGGATTTCATAAATATATGATGAATAACTTAAAATGATTAAACCGGGTACTCAAGGATTAAGATGTAGTAATCTACAAAGTGACAGTCTACATTAATGACTTTGTATTACTACGAATATTTTATGAAGGGGTTGCATGTACAATAAAGTCTTGGGATATAATTTATTAATAAGGCCTAGAGTGCAATTATATTTATATAGTGGTATTAAATATAATTAATAGTAACTTTGGACTTGTCAAGAGTTCACAGAAAAGCCCAAGGCCCATTGGAGCTAGTATCTTATTTGTTCCCTTTTGGTCCCACTCCAAGCCACATACTAAAGCCCAATTGGAAAGGCCCAAAAGGCCAGCCCAATTAGATAATCAGTTGTAAGGGAAGAAACATACATATTTTTTGGAATGAACATGAAATGGTGTATGTGAGTGTTGGACACTCTCTAATTCTCTTTTGAACAAATTCATAGAAACTGATTGAGATACCACACTTCCTGGGCGTTAGTGGAATTGGAGTGAAGATTAAAAGTTTTTTTAAGAACTTCCGATCTTTGGTTTTGAATTTCACCACACCAAGGTACACTCTCTTGTTCTTATATTCTAAAACTTACATAGCACATGTTATCAATTGCGAATGAAGTAGATCAGTTAATTTTCCGCTGTGTACATGCATATTTCCATCAAATGATATCAGAGCGATCTTCAATTTTGAATTGTATAACATGTTTTGTGAGTTTTGGTAGAGGTTATAGTTTCATGTTGTTAGAAGATTACACATTTAATTTTCTGTATGGTTGTTAAAACTATGATTTGATAAAAACTGATATTGATGTTATGATGTTGTTTAAATTTGAATTTAAGTATGTTAAATTGATCTTTAAGGCTATAGCATCAATGAAATTCAGTTTTGATATCAATCTCTATCTATCATGTTCATATGTTGGTTATTTGTTCATGAAAAACCGTAGAAAACTGCCTTAGAAAATTTCTGAAAATTCGAGTTTCACGAGTTTCGATTGGTCGAAAATTGCTTTCGATCGATCGAGTGAAACAGTGACCAATTTTTTTAATTTATTGATATTCGATTGCTAGTCGATCGATCTAATTTGTCTTTCGATCGATCGAGAAGCGATCGAGTACTGATCGAGCCAGGCAGACGGTCAGGTTCGAATATTTTAATTTTTTCGACCGATCGAGGGGCACATTCGATCAATCGAAAACTGGGAATTTAGAAATTTTTCTAAGTGTTTTCACATGTATAAAGAGCAAGGCTATGTGTAATTAGATTATGCATGTTTCAAAATGAAAACCTTTCTTTTAAAACATCTAGTGGGAGAGAAATACAAGGGTTGGATCTCACGGCCTCCATTGTCGGTTCATAGTAGTGTGGAATATATACTTTGTCTTTGCCTCGAGCTTAGCATTCCATGCAGAGAGTATTTATTTCATGGTCCTACAAGATTGAATTTCTTGGTTTATAGTGGTTTGATCAAACACCTTGTCTTAGCTTCGAGTTTTGCATTCCATGCGAATGGTGTTTTGTATCATGGTACTACAAAATAAGCCTGTTAAAGGGATGAAATGTGGCTACACATGATTCTAGACAATGGTATACATTAGACTAAATATTATAGTATCCTCAATGCTGAGTTCTTACTATTATTATTTAGAAGCCAAATGTATAACGGCATATTATTAGTGTTTAATAAGAGTTATCATGATAGCATTAATAATAAGAATAATTCCCAATCAATCATAGTATTTAATGTTCACTCTATGCTGAGGGATATTGAATATGGGATTGGGTTGTCGTTGCATATATTATATTATGGTTTTGTTAAGGTTCCATACTTTATGTTTATATGCTAAATTGATAATGTCCAGTTTACTTATTATATTCATGTTTATTATTTTTAGATTTGAACATGGCATCATTTAGCCCACTTGTTACTATTCTTAATCAAAACAAATTGACTGGATCCAACTATGTTGACTGGAAAAGAAATTTGGACATTGTTCTTACAGCTGAAGAGCACAAATATGTGCTTACTCAACCAGGTCCTAGCTTTCCTTCATTAGATACTCCTCCTGAGGAAAAATAACGATATGATCGTTGGCAGAAATCTAATGAGATAGCCAAGTGCTACATCCTAGCATCTATCTCAAATGTTCTACAAAATCAAATGCAGGATTTAGAACTAGCTTTAGAGATCATGCTAAGTCTGAAGAAGATGTTTGGTGAGCAAGGCCGTTCTGCAAGGCAAGAGACAATGAGGCAAATTTATAATACCAAAATGGCTGAAGGCAGTTCAGTAAGGGAGCATTGTCTTACAGTGATCTCTAATCTGAATACATTGGAAGTTTTAGGTGCCGATATTGATGGAGAATCCCAAGTGGATATGATACTCCAGTCACTACCGGAATCATTCAAGGAATTCAGACTCAATTACAATATGAACAAAAAGATTTACTCTTTGTCTGAATTAATGAATGAATTGGTAGCGGCGGAAGGCATTCTTGGTACTTCTAGTGTTGATGCCAATATGGCTGAAACGTCTACTTCTCAACCTAAGTCGAAAGGCAAGGGTAAGAAAAAGAAGAAGAAGGACTTCACCAAGCAAGAGGGTAAACAAATTGCCTTAGGGGTTATTGATAAAGGAAAGAAGCTCAAAAGAAAATGTTTCCATTGTGGTGAGAAAGGACATTGGAAGATGAATTGTCCAATATTTAAGGCTGCTAAGAATAAGGGTATGAAAAATACATTCATTCTTCAAATATGTTTGGTACAGAATCCCATGCATTCCTGGTGTGTGGATTCAGGTTGTACTAATCATATCTGCAATTCCTTGCAGGGGTTCCAGGAGACCAGAAAGCTTAAAAAAGGGGAGTTGTTTCTTACTTTGGCTGATGGGAGCAGGATTCTGGTTGTAGCTGTTGGTGTTTATAATTTATGTTTTGAGTCTAGAGTTTTAATATTGGAAGACTGTCTGTATGTACCTAATGTTCGTAGGAATTTAATTTCTACTACTTACTTAGGTAAACATGGATATTGTGTTATCCTTAAAGACAATGTTGTAATAAAGAAGGGTAAAATGTTTATCTGTTTTGGCAATATTGTGGATGGTCTTTATATTTTAACTCCTGATAAGCATGAATTATATAATTCTGAATTAGATAATGACTCTCATGTAAAATCATTAAAGAGAAAGTTTCTTTCTACTAGTAATGCATATCTTTGGCACTTGCGTTTAGGTTATATTAATTCAAACAAAATTCAAAGACTGATCAAAGATGGACTCTTAGAGCCCATGGACTTTGATGAATTTCCAGTTTGTAAATCTTGTTTGGAAGGTAAAATGACCAAACGACTTTTTAATGCAAAAGGTAGAAAAGCACAAGATTTGCTAGAGTTAGTGCATTCAAATGTATGTGGTCCTATGTCAATCCAAGCAAGAGGTGGCTATGAGTATTTCATCACATTCACTGATGATTACTCTAGATTTGGTTATGTGTACCTAATAAAACGGAAGTCCGAAACCATTGAAAAGTTCAAAGAGTTTATGACTGAAGTTGAGAATCTATTGGATAAACGCATAAAGGCCATTCGATCTGATCGTGGTGGCGAATACCTTCTTGGGGATTTCAAGGATTACTTAACTGAAAATGAGATTATATCCCAATTGACTGCACCTGGAACTCCACAACAAAATGGTGTAGCAGAAAGAAGGAATAAGACTCTTTTAGATATGGTTAGGTCCATGATGAGTTATCCCACTCTACCTATTTCTTTTTGGTGATATGCCTTAAATACTGCAATGTATCTTCTGAATTTAGTGCCTTCGAAGTCTGTTCCTAAAACACCTGTAGAGTTGTGGAATGGGCGTAAGCCTTGTATGAGACATCTCCATATTTGGGGTTGTCCAGCACATATGTTGAAAGGAAAGTCTGACAAGTTACAATCTAAAACAGAAGTGGTTTTCTTTGTAGGGTATCCAAAAGGAACTATTAGAGGTTTATTCTATAGTCATAAAGATAATAAAGTGTTTGTTAGTACAAATGCCAAATTCTTGAAAAATGACTATATGAATGATTATACTCCTAGAAGTAGGGTTGTTTTGGCTGAAATGAAAGAACCTGTAAATGAGCAACCAATAGATAAAACTAGGGATGATGTGGCTGTATTAAATACACCACAAGATACTACTCAAGAGATGTCTAGTACACAGGTGCCTCGTCGTAATGGGAGAATTGTTCGGCCTCCTATAAGATTCATAGGTTTGGGAGAAACTTATGAAGCTATCTCAAAAGAGGCTAAATCGGATCCTTACACTTATGAAGAGGTAATGAATGATATAAATGCACATCATTGGGTCAAAGCTATGAAATCTGAATTATATTCTATGTATTCCAATCAAGTTTGGGATCTTGTAAAGGCGCCTAACGGCATTAAACATGTTGGTTGCAAATGGGTTTACAAGAGAAAGAGAGGGATAGATGGAAAGGTTGAAACCTTTAAAGCAAGACTAGTGGCGAAAGGGTATACACAAAAAGAAGGTATTGATTATGATGAAACCTTTTCTCTAGTAGCAATGCTTAAATCTATTAGAATTCTCTTATCCATTGCTGCTCATTATAATTATGAGATTTGGCAAATGGATGTCAAGACTGCTTTTCTAAATGGCAATCTTGAGGAAGAAATCTATATGATACAACCGGAAGGTTTCATAGCAAAGAACTAAGAGCATATGGTATGCAAGTTAAAAAGGTTCATTTATGAACTTAAGCAAGCATCTAGGTCATGGAATATCAGATTTGATCAAGCAATCAAGTCATTTGGTTTTGAACAAAATCTTGATGAACCATGTGTGTACAAAAGATATCGAGATAAAGTAGTAATGTTCCTAGTGCTTTATGTTGATGATATTCTACTCATTGGAAATGATGTAAGGATAATGTCATCAGTAAAAGTTTGGTTGTCAAGTCAATTTGATATGAAGGACTTGGGTGAGGCTAACTTTATTCTAGGGATCAAGCTTTGGCAAGATCGCAAGAATAAGATGTTAGGCTTATCATAAGCTGGATATATAGATAAGGTTCTAGAAAGGTTTAGCATGCAAAACTACAAAAAAGGATTACTTCATTTCAGACATGAGTTCTTCTGTCTGATGACCAAAGGCCTAAAACTCAAGAGGAAGTAGATATGATGAGACAAGTTCCTTATGCTTCTGCAGTGGGCAGTCTCATGTATGCCATGCTTTGTACTAGACCAGATATCTATTATTCAGTTGGCATGGTCAGTCGATATCAATCAAATCCAGGACCAAAACATTGGCAAGCTGTAAAGCATATTCTCAAGTATCTACGGAGAACGAGAGATTATATGCTTGTTTACCAGTGTGAGGATTTGATTCCCATTGGCTATATAGATTCAAATTTTCAATCGGATCTAGATTTCAGAAAATCTACTTCAGGATGTGTTTTCACCTTGGGAGGTGGAGCCATTAGTTGGCGGAGTATTAAGCAATCTTGTATTGCAGAATCCACCATGGAGGCAGAATATGTTACTGCTTGTGAAGCGGCAAAAGAAGCTGTCTGGCTCAAGAAATTTCTTTCTGACCTTGGTGTAATGAGAATGGAGCAAGTTCCAATTACATTATTTTGTGACAATGGTGGAGTAGTTGCACAATCTAAAGATCCAAGGAATCACAAGAAATGAAAACACATTGAGAGAAAGTACCACATTATTCGAGATATTGTTGCTCGTGGAGATGTGGTGGTAGCAAAGATTGAAAGTGCAAATAATCTAGCAGATCCATTTACCAAAGCCTTGCTTCAAAGGACTTTCGAGTCACATTTAGAGGGAATGGGAGTTAGATTAGTGCACAATAGTCTTTAAGGCAAGTGGGAGATTGTTAGGATTAGTGCCCTTAAATCCTATTGTATGATGCTATGTATGATATTAAGTATGACATTATATATGACTTAATATTATGATTAATAAATTTGTTTTATTTTTATCTGAAATAATGGTAACATGAATATTCGGACATTATCATATAGTCCATGAGATGCATAGTATGTGATTTATGTGAAAAGTCACAGAAGATATAAATTACAAGTTCTTTGTAAACTTAGAATTATAGTTCGTAGTCGATGATGAAATTGAGCATTTCAACTGCGAAGACTATAACATATCAACTAAGATGATTTGTCTTGATCATGGAAATAGAAACTTCTAGTTGATATGTTTTAAGAGTTAAGACATATTGAACTGGACCGCTGTGATATTTATTATTCTCCTAATGACTGTCAATTGAATAATAAATTTCACGACTTCTATTTACATAAACTCTTAATCCTGAGAGAATAATAGACCTAATCATGAAGTGTAGGTTGCTTTGATATATCAGGAGTGAGATCTAAAATAACGGTCAAAACCTCAGTATGTTGGGCAGCCACATTTAGTATTGATGGAACATATATTCTCAAGATGGAATTCATAGTCTCTTAACGGAGATATAAAATATTCTCTTGAGATAAGTTTAATGGGTATGGTTATTCAGAGTGTTAGACCTAACCACTTTAGTAATAAATTATTAAAGTATATATTTATGGAATTGGATTTCATAAATATATGATGAATAACTTAAAATGATTAATAACTTAAAATGATTAAACCGAGTACTCAAGGATTAAGATGTAGTAATCTACAAAGTGGCAGTCTACATTAATGACTTTATATTACTACGAATATTTTATGAAGGGGTTGGATGTACAATAAAGTCTTAGGATATAATTTATTAATAAGGCCTAGAGTGCAATTATATTTATATAGTGATATTAAATATAATTAATGGTAACTTTGAACTTGTCAAGAGTTGACAGAAAAGCCGAAGGCCCATTGGAGCTAGTGTCTTATTTGTTTCCTTTTGGTCCCACTCCAAGCCACATACTAAAGCCCAATTGGAAAGGCCCTAAAGGTTAGCCCAATTAGATAATTAGTTGTAAAGGAAGAAACATACAGATTTTTTGGAATGAACATGAAATGGTGTATGTGAGTGTTGGATACTCTCTAATTCTCTTTTGAACAAATTCATAGAAATTGATTGAGAGACCACACTTCTTGGGCATTAGTGGAATTGGAGTGAAGATTAAAAGTTTTCTCAAGAACTTCCGATCTTTGGTTTTGAATTTCACCACACCAAGGTACACTCTCTTGTTCTTATATTCTAAACTTACATAGCACATGTTATCAATTGCGAATGAAGTAGATCCGTTAATTTTCCGCTGCGTACATGCATATTTCCATCACATATGAGAGAAGTCGTAAATCACTCAACTCATATTCACTTGTTGAATACAATAAAATCTATCCTAACACAAACTCTTTAAGAAGTTTGCAAGAAGAGAGTTTATGACAAGTAGACTTTGACAACTTGTATTTCTGAAATACTTTAAACAAAACTCATCAAGGCATCTTTGTGTGTAACAGAAATAATAGATTGCATACAAGTAATAAGAAACATGTGTATAGAGATAGAAAAGAAACAACACATGTAAAGGTAGGTGAAGAAGATATACATCATCATAAATATATCAAAGATAAGCACAATGTATGTAAACATGGTCACAAGACCGATATATAAGAAGAAAGAGGTAAGCACTCCCCCTAACAAGATGAAACACATCTTCCCCTTACAGAGTCATGTATTTCTCCCCCTAACATGTAGAATCTTAAGAAAAAAAACCACAAATTCTCCACAAATTCTCCCCTTTTTTGTCATGATTGACAAAGGGTACAAGAAGCAAGAAAGCTTTACTCGAGAAATATAAAGATGATCAAGGATGATTAGGGGGGCACAAAGAATCCATAAAAATGCAAGAATGTGATGAAATAAGATGCTATGGATGACAAGATAACAGAAAGATGCAAAACATGTTAAAAACAATGCATGCAAGAGGATCTCGATCGATCGAGAGGTGTCGAGATGCTATCGAGCCAACCTCGATGGATCGAGAAGCTGTCGAGAAGCTATCGAGGGGATAGAAAGTTTCTCGATCGATCGACCTAGCTATTGAAAGGTGTCGAGATTGCGATAAAAAGCAACTAAAGAGCTCGATAGAAAAACCAGGTGTCGAGGAGGTGTCGAGAAGCTGTCGAGATTGCTCAAAAATAGTTTTTCAAGAAGGGAAAAACATAAACATGAATGCAATCAAGCATGCAACTCAACCAAGGATCCAATCAACATTTTAAGCTCTCAAAATCATCTCTCAACAACACTTTTAAGCACATAGATCCCAAAAACACACACACACACACACACTAAACAAGTCTAACCAATTTTATATTTCAAAAACAAGTTAAGACAGTTTAGTGAGTATACATTAACACATATAAACCTTCTGATGGCTAAATCACATTGTACCTACACATGTATCAGGAGTAGCAAAGAATATTGCGTGTTATGTGTGAAAAACGTCGCAAGATTGCATAAGTGTATACATGTTATGACGATTTGAGATATGAGAAAATCACTATAACTCACACACAATCATAACTGTTTGATGGGGACTATCACCTTCGAGGTACATCCTATAACTCTTACATCTCCTAGAATACATGCTTGCAATCATATTTAAAGCATTTTGATCTTTTTGCTTTTTATTTTTCTTTGCATATTTTTCTTTTAAGCAAACCATGCATGGGCATATAAGAGATAGAAAAGAAATACTCAATTATGTTAAGCTTTTGACATTCCAATTTTGCTATGCCGAAATACACAAATGTCATTCATGATTGGCGAGCAACAATTGTGAGATGGTTATTTATACCTTTCTCTTAGGATTTTCTAGTCCTTCCCGTCAAAAAGAGTGATACAAGTGTTAAGTACAAGAGCCACAAAGCTCACTTGCTTAGTTGTGTATAGAGATGCTCATCTAAGCTACAAGAGATACAAAGTTTAGAAAGCTTTGTTTCAATGGCCATCCAAGGTACACAAGTACCAATGTATACAAACACACACTGTTTTTGTATTTTTCTGATTTTTCTCCTTTTTTTTTTGAAAACAAAACAAAATAAAAACTAAACAACCAACCAAAAATAGACAAATAACATGAAAGCATGAAAGAGATATTCATATGCATGAAGGCATGATAGAGAGGTGCAGATACGTGAAAGCATGATTCCAAAAGCAGATAAAAAATCAAGCAAAGAGAGTCCTACTTTAGATAGAAAGAATTGAAGCCACAAACAGAATAGACAATTAAGTCTTAGGCTCCTTTCTCACCCACACAGCACGAGTTTTAGGGAGTGAAGATGAAAAGGCACGGGTCCTAGTATATCTACTAAAGGATATAGAAGAATTAGAATTCTCCTGAAATTGAGTTAAAAACCTCAAAACTTTTAATAACTCTCCAAACAAAGGTGTATGTCCTTGAGAGGAAACCTGTGACCGTTTGGACAATTGCTTATGAGGATACAACTTAAAGGAATTAGGACAAATGTGTCCAGAAACACCACAATGGTGACAAACATGAGGTCTAACAAAGGATTTAGAATTAGTCAAATCAGTTTTAGATTTTATACCTTTAGAATTAGTCAAACTTTGATCCAGAAGCCGTGGAAGAGGAGGGGCCGGAGGAGACAACATATCCTAAGCCAATCTTATCACAACTAGGTTTTTGAGCACTCAATACCTCATCAAACTTTGCACTAGACATCCTTTCTATTTAAGTTCTAACTTGACTAAGCTCTACCTTAAGATTATTGACCTTCTCTTCTAATGAGGCGTTCTCCACAATAAGAGTCTCAACTAACCTTGTAGTCTCATCTAGTTTGACTAACAGATCAGTCTTTTCAGTTTTTACCTCATTAAACTCTTTTTTACAAAGATGAGAAGTCTTTTCAGATTTTATAAATTCAGTGCATAGCTTATCATAGGCTTCCTGAACGGTCATCTTTTTTGGTATTTCATCATCAGAAAAGTCCTCACTGTCACTAGCACTCTGCACAATCACCTTATCGATTGAGGCAGCAAAGGCCATAACGTGACTACATTCATCCACCTACTCATCAGAAGAGTCATTCTCAGTATCACTCCAAGTAGCAATTAACCCTTTATCTTTTGACTCCTTGGTCTTTTCCTTCATAAGGTAGTTTGGGCACTCTATCCTCATATGACCAAAACCTTTGCACTCATGGCACTGGATGAGGGGTTTCTCACTCTTACCCTTCCTAAAGGATTTAGATTTCCTAGGAGGTTTGCCCTTATCCTTTTTCCTGAACTGAAGAAGCTTGATAATCTCATCAGTTATGAAAGTTAGATCCTCATCCTCATCATCATCTTCATCTTCATCTTCAGAGTCCTCAATCTCTTCCTCTATACCCTTAAAAGCCAAAATTTTTACTCTTTCCACATTTTCCCATTAAACTTAATCCCATCAAATAGGTTTGAAGGTTCCCTACAAGCTCAGTCAAAGGAATGTGATCAATGTCCTTTACCTCTTCAATGGTAGTGATCTTGGCATGGAATCTTTCAAGTAAAGACCTAAGGATTTTCCTAACAATCTTGGATTATGCTATAGATTCTCCAAGGTTGAAGGCAGAATTCATAATATCCTTGAGTTTAGCATAGAACTCATCAAAGGTCTCATCCTCCTCCATCCTTGTTTCTTTAAAACTACTAGTGAGTCTTTGAAACTACATAGTCTTTACTGCCTTGGTACCTTCATAGGTGGTCTCAAGAATGGTCCATGCTTCCTTGGCAACTTTCGTGGATGATATTTTCTTGAATTCCTCATTGGTCACCCCACAAAACAAGGCAATCAAGGCCCTACTATTGAAATTTGCCGCTATGATTGTTGCATCATCCCAATCCATCGGTGCTTCCTTTAGCTTAATCCAGCCAACTTCAACAGCTTACCATACCTGTTCACCTAGAGCCTGCAAAAAAACTTTCATACGAACTTTCTAGTACACATAATTAGTTCCATCAAATAAAGGAGGAATCAAAAGAGATTATCCACGATCCATGACAACAGGGGTCAAGGATCACACTCAGGAAATTAATCCAATCAGAGTGTACCCGCTCTGATACCACTTGTTGGGAAATTTAGACACCGGTTGATAGAATTAACAAGCTTTAAACCCAATGAAACAAACTAGTTTCACAGTAAAAACCTGAGGGGAAACCTTCCCGAAAAGCAATCCACTATAGTAAAGAGAAGTTTCAAATCTAGTACAAAACCTTTGTCCCTAGACTCTACAATCTCCATAGATGAACTCACAGCAGAAACCTTCTACCGCTTCAGAACCTCTGAACTCTTCAATATATGAATGCCACCCTTTTTGCATGGATCCCAATACGTGACTAACCAATGATGCACGGCTCCCAATACGTGACTAACACACCAACTTGAACAAGATGTTGGCTGCAAAGTTCTTTAATTCATTAACAATGAAGATCAAGAATCACTTGATTACAAAACCCTAAGGCGCAAAGACGCAGTAGTTTCTTTCAGAGAGAATAAGGCATCGGTCACCTTTTGCATATGTTCTCATTGTATTCTCTTATGTGACGGCCTCTAAAATAAGCCTTATATATTGTAAGGTTGAATTTAATCAACCATCTTGTTGGCTTTATTTCGTGCCAAATTTTCTTGTAATTTAGCAATTAGTAACCCTGTATTTAGGTGGGAATCATGTAAGGATAGAGTGTGAGCGAGTGTGAAAAAAAGCTCAAAACTGTACAGTGAAGCAGGGACTCGCAAGTGGCTCGCGGCTTGTAAGCCGCCAGAAGATGCATACGAGTGAAGCATGCAGAGAAGCTGAACTGCCATGCTAGCTATAGCACTACAGGACAAAAAGTCCAGACTGGCCATTCAGTTAGCTCGCGGCTTGGACTCGCGACTCAGTCAAGTCGCGAGGCTAAGTTGCCAGTCCACTCTGTTATGGAAAAACTGACTCTTCGCATTCCTTTCTCACTCCAGTATAAATACCCCTTATACCCACGAAATATTGAGAGCTTCCAGAGAGAATTTTGAGAGAGAAACCCTAGAGAAAAACAAGATTGACTCATCCACAATCTTTACATAGTGACTCTTCAAATTCCTCAACTCTCACCCTCTTCATTGTTACATCCTTGAGAGGTTCTTTAACCAAATCATTTTCTCACCTTACCCATATCTGTGAGAAGGCTTTTTGGTGTTTTGGGAAGCAGTTCGGAAGGAACCAATTCATATTGGTTGATGCTATGGGTTATAGCGAAATCCGATAAGCTAAAGAAGAAATAGGTTCGGCGTAATCTCGTTGGAGTAGGAGCTTGGAGGGTTTAGGTACACTAGGTAGATTAGGCTTGGAGGGTCTTCTGCTATTTATGTATCCCAACTACATTCTTTAGTGGATTATTTACCGCTTGGAGGGCGGCGGAGAGGTTTTACGCCGAGGGTTTCGGTTTCTTCTTCGATAACACATCGTTGTGTTGTCCATGTGTTTGCATCTCTCTTCCATTAATCTTTGCCATTTAATTTCTGTTGTGGATGTGATTTTATTTGGTTTAGATTGTTTATCAATTATGTTATATGCTTATGTTCATATTTCGCACAGTAAATGTTTGATAATAAGCTTGAATTGATAATTTGTAATTTGAGGATCTAAACGTTCATAGGTGTTTTATACACATTTTGAACATTCATATATGTCTAGGGTTGTGAGAAAAGAAATCCTACACAAATACATAAGCATGGGCCGAAAATCAGATTTGAAAATATGAATCCTCGTAACCTCGATAGATTCCTCGATAGATAGTATTCGTTGAGCCTCATTAAACCTCGATAGATAGCTATCTGTCAAGCAGCTGTCGAGCTATCTATCCGCAGCTGTTGAGCTATCTATCAGCAGCTGTCGAGCTACCTGTCCAGCTTTAGTGAACAACTTTTCTTCACTTGTTTCTTAGTCCAATCTTCATGGCTTTAATACTAGACTTGAACAACATCTTTCTTGAACTATTAAACACATCCTAGATCTAGCCAAATACAAGTAAAGTGCGTTTTGTCAAAGGATTAGCCAATTACACAAAATAGTGACATATGTTCCTAACAAGTGAATCACATATGTCCTAACAATAACTATGAAAATGATTGCATAGGAAAACAAAATGATAATTGCTTTAATTATATCTGTAAAGTAATCTTATTACATTTTCTAATTTCTTTCATTAATATATTCCGTTATAGAGTGCAAATCCAAGTGAAAGATCAATTGCGACTCATAAAGTAGCAAAAAATAATAATTCACTCTAACAATTTCTTATAAAATATATAATCTAAGTTCTTAAGTCTTAACCACTTCCAATTTTATACTTATGCCTAAAGTTCTTATAATACTAACAAACTTTAAATTTTTCATCACATTGTGCAAAATTTGGAACCAAATAAGTACCTCAAGAAATTCATAACTTGATTGGAAAATCTTATACATCCCAAATAAAAGTTGCTGATTACAATTTCAAAGAGGGGTGCGAAGTTTACACCATCACAAGTGCCTTTAAATCTAAGTCTAAAAAACACTACAGAGATATTGTTGCTAATAGCATTCATATTAAACATTTAGAAACACCGGTCAGCAATAATCAAACTATTGCAAATGATCCTATCAGTGCTTCAAAGTTAAATTGCTTGCCAGCTTGCAGGATATAACTAATGACAACATAATAGATGATCTTTCTGGAACTACAAAATTGGTAAGAAAACAAAAACTCATTACTAATTTTATATTATTTGCTTCATCATAACCTTTCTTTCTCATAATGTGTTTTTATTTATTTTTACTAATATTACAATTTTAAATATAAATGCAAAATAAACAATAATCTGAAAGTGTTTTTTTCCATTATTTTCCAGAATGTGCAATAATATCTAAAAAAAAAAAAAAAAAAGGCTCTAAGCATACTTCTGATAGCAACATAGGCAGCTCCTAGAAAAGCAGAAGTAATTCCATATGATATGTCCTAATTGTGTTAACTGAGTTCCTACAACTTAATAGCATAGTTTTTGATTTGCTTTTAATGTTAGAAAATGTTTATGAACTTCAAATTCTCTTTAGTGACAATACAACATGCTTTTACTATAAAGCAAAGGCTTTAAACCAAAATATCAATTTTTGGTTAATAATTGTTGGGTTAAAATAAATTGACCCTTTTTAATTAATTCAATTACCCAAGTTGATTAATTAGGTCAAATTACATGCAAATCGCGGAGGCCTATCCCAAAATACCAACCAATAGTTGAACTTTTGTTCCAATACCGAATTGGACTTGATCTTGTTGCAGACTTCTTTCATTTGTTGCACAAATCTCCAATCTGTGACTAACTCCAGTAACATGAATGATTGTTGTTGGCTGAAAAGTCCTTCATTTCATAAACCATGAAGATTAGGAAGTACTTGGTTACAAAACCCTAAGGTGTCCAAACACAGTAGCCTCATACAAAGTATATGAGTTCTAGGTCACTATTTCAGTGTTTGATGGCTTTTTAAAATAAGTCTTATATATGACTAGGGTTGTGAGAAAAGAAACCCTAATCATCCAAGTCAACATGGGCTGAATTTTGGATTTGGAAATTTTGAAATCGTACATCTCGATAGATCGAGCTTCTCCATTAAACTTCGATTACAACTTTTATCGAGTTTGTGTCGAGACTTAATAAAATAGCTTTTCTTCACTTGTTTCTTGGATCAACCTTCATGTCTTTAATTATACCACTTCATATGTTTGAACAACATACTTCTTGATACATTAAACTCTATTTATATCTACCCAATTATAAGTAAAGTGCGTTTTGTCAAATGATTAAAAATTACATAGAAAATATGACCCTAACAATAATCAATCATAGAAACATCATGAAAAACACATAGAGAACAATTCCAACAATCACTACTAATATCTATATCTATATATATATAATAGCAGAAGCTGAGAGAAAGTGGATTCCTACAATTAAGGAGGTGCTGACAAATAGGATAACTGCATATCTAAAATTCAGACACATATAACTTTAAAAAGCGATACATTATATTGTTTGGTAACGCTAGAACATCGTTTAAAAAGGATAAATTATATTGTTTCACTGCGTAAAAACACTGTTTGGAGCCCTCTAGGTATAAAAGGAACGGAAACTAACCGCTTAAAAAAAGAAAAGAAAAAAAAGACTGCTACACGGAGAAAGGAGAAAAGAAAGATCGTGAGAAAAGAGAGACAGAGAAATAGAGAGACAGAGATAGAGAGAAGGGCGCCACCCATATCTTCGGCCATCACCGTAAGCCTTCAGTCACTACCCGAATATCGGAATCGCTACTGGTAAAGTTCTGTTTTAAATTTAAAAATTTACGGTTTTTGGTTTTTATTTGGAGAATCAATTAGGTGTTAATTATGATTTAGATTGGTATTTTGGGTCAGATTTGGTTTTGATTAAGGGATACGATCTGCCACCTAGATCGTCGGAATCAGAACCAGTACAATTTTTTTCCCATTTTTAAGATTTTGGCATTTGGCTATGAAACATTACTTTTGATTGAGTTTTTTTGTTGATATGTTTACATTTATCAAGTACAAATTTAGATTTATTTAACTCTCTCTTGGATTCAATTGTAGATTTCATTTTTCATTGATTGATTTCAATTTCAATTCTGTGTAATAAAAAATTAAAAGGTTTTTCTTTAGCTTTTCTTTTTCTGGGTTTGATATGCTTTATGTTTGGATATTTGGTTGGATTGGTTTGATTTTTAGGTATTTGGGTTAGAATTTATTTTGTTTCCATTTAGGTATTTGGGTTAGAATTTTTTTTTTTTCTATTTGTTTTTGTTTTAAATATTAGTGTTTTTCAATATAAAAAAACGGTTAAAATTAAATACAAACAAAAGTTCAATTGAGGAATTGAGAGATACGGAGATAGAGAGAGACAGATACAGAGAAATAGAGAGGCAGAGATAGAGAGAGACATAGATACAGTCCGGTAAAGTTTTTTTTTTTTTTTTTTCTTCTTTTTCTTAGATCTGGGTAGAAGACAATATTATAATTCCCTTTTGTTATTTCACGTGACATACCCCCTGATCAACATAATTATTAACGTATAACTTAAAAAAGCGATACATTACATTGTTTAGTAACGCTACAACACCATTTAAAAACGATAAATTACAACGTTCCACTACGTTAAAACACTGTTTGGGAGCCCTCTTGGTATAAAAGGAAACTCACCGCTTAAAAAGAATAAAAAAAAGATTGTTACACGGAGAAAGGAGAAAGAGAGATCGAGAGAAAAGAGAGACAGAGAAATAGAGAGGCAGAGATAGAGAGAAGGGCGCCACCCATATCTTCTGCCATCATCGTAAGGGCGCCTTCCGTTTCTCCTATTTGGATACTTTCTTTTTGCTTCCTTTTCAATTTTCTTAACACTGATGCTTGCGATCCAGAGATAGAGAAGGAGGAAGAAATAGAGAGAGAGAGGTGATGAGTCATGGGACATAATGAAAGAAACAGAGAAAGAGGAAGAGTTCGTAAGGCGCCAAGAGAAAGAGAGAAATATCTAAGGCAGTCCATTGTACGTTACAATCAAAAGGGAAAGAGAGCAGAGTTCGTCGGAACCATACACCGAACAGCAAAAACAATCCCCACCACCGTCCATTCCCTTACCAGATTTGAACCACCAGATTGCCGGAACTGACATCGACAATGGTACATTTTTTTCTCAATTTTGTAGGTTTGGGTATAAAACGTTACTTTTAATTGAGTTTTTATGTTGGGTAGGTTTAGATTTGATTCGTTTTTGTTTTGGGTTTTTGGATTCTCTATCAAAATGTTTGTTTTCTCAATTTTAGATATTTGCTTTTGTTTTGTTTTTGTTAGTTTTTTTAGATTACAAAAAACACTAAAAAAATTGATTTTAGTTTGGGTACTTCTGTTTCTAATCTTAAGGAAATCGTTGGAATTAAATAAGTATAGGATTGAATGTTGCATTGATATTTATTTTAGGTTTTTTTGCCGTATGAAAAACTTGATTCCATTATGAAAAAAAAAAAAAAAAAAAAAACAGATTCAATTTCGCCTCTCTATCCTCCCCCTCCTCCTTTTAGGCAAAATCAAAAGCAAAAGGAAGGCGGGATGGTTATCTCAATCTATGCCAATCTGACTGCTCCTCTTTTAGGTTCTTACATTTTCCACCGTTTCTTATCTTACTAATAATTTCCACTTCTTTACTTTACTCTTTCATATTTTAGGAGGCAAATACACGGGCCAATCCGTGGTAAATAAAATCTATTTTTGATTTTTCCTTCAAATTCTAAGTTTAACTAAATGATAATTCATTTTTTATTTTGGGCAGAGAGTTGTTCCTATACATATATTAACGGTAGGGAAAAAGCGTTCCCCTGGAGTACAATTGATAGTCGATGAGTACATTAAAAAACTCAACCACTATTGCACTGTTGATGATGTTCAACTACAGTCCAATACTAGAAATGCAAGGTATATACATATATGTCCACTTTTATCTAATTTTGGCCTTATTTAAGTTTTAACTTTGAAATGAATTTTTGTTTCATATTAATAATCAAATTCTACATTGATTTGTTCATTTATGTGTTGGTATTTTTATGTTATATGCAAAGCAAAAACTGATAATTCGATGTAATTATGGACACACCAAGTGCACATAAATCGTTTGTTCTTACTAAAACAACAACATCAACCAAGCATTAGTCCCAAAATTTTGGGGTTGGCTATGGACTAAGAAATATGGACATGGACCACACAGTGATATGTCGATTCTTTAAAAAAAATTAAGACATGATACATTGGGGATATAGTGATTAAATCAATTAATATATTTAGGTGTATTTTATCTTTATTTTAAGTGTAGGGATTTTGGAGTGCTCATGCTTCTTAGGCTATAGATCTTCAGAGGGTCAGCCATATATTCTTTTCTGCCATTCTAAATTGTTTGTCTTAATTTTTTTTTTCTACTTTTGAATTGATGCCATGTGTTATAGTGATGCAAGAGCTGAAGTTGATGATGAAGATACAGCAATGATGAACATTATCAGGTCTGATGATTGGGTCACCATTAAAATCGTAAACTAGACGATGATGGTGAATCCCTTATCCACATCACTCATTGTTTAGGTTTTTCTTATTCACTTTCAATTTTAAATAAATTTTTACTTAAAACTTTGAAGAAACATTCAATGCTTTTTGCTACACTTTGAAGAAACATTCAATCCTTTTTGCAACAGGAATCAACTATGCTGATATGACGAATTAGCTTTGGCGTTATCGGCTCCATCTGATAAATCAGTACCTAGCGGCTCTAGAAAGAAGAAGTCCAAGTGATCACTGCCATGTTCATGCAATACAAAAAACACCATTGTTTCTGCCAGAAAGGGTATGATCAATTTGAAAATTTTACATGCTTTTAATACTGTTGGAATCATGGACAGTGATTCAGGCTTGAAATATGTTTATGAGAAATTCTATTTACATCATGTATAGAAAGTAATTTGTACAAGGAAAAGTTATAAAGTAAATGCATAATATATTCCTAAGGTAATTGCAAAGAACAAAGTCAGACATTGGGCGTGATATTAGGGGGCAATCTGTCATGCTTTATCTGTGGTAAATTAGCTCCTTGATTTAAGCATTGAGGCTGAAAATTTGGCTTCTGTTTGTTGCCATATTGGAATTGAGGCATGGGCTGCAAGTGTACTTCATTACTTAATATACATCTTTCTTCTTCTAATTTATTTGTGATATTTGAATTGCCAATTATGTTGCTCCTTAAATGTTTTTGAAGTGACGTGGTTATACTTTTTTTTTTTTTTAATCTTTTATAGGATTAAATTAATTTTGATCTTATTGACGCCCTTTAGATTTCACTATGAAGCTTAGAAAGATTAATGGGTTTGAGATTTTCTGTCAAATTTCTATACTCATTGTGACTTGAAATGTGTGAAGATCATTAGTAGGACAGAATAACTTACACAAAAAAACCAACAAGAGAGAAGACCAATTATACAAAAAAATTAACAATTTAAACTAACTTCCTCCCTTCCCTGCCTATTTTTTATGTGAATATTTATCTTTCAAGTGGTTTGTTCTTTAAAATGGAATTAAAATTTCAATGATTGAAGTGTGTGTAAGGGCCACTCTCACTTGATTATTTAGCAAAAAATAATGTGGGTCTTACTTAACTTTATTATATGTGAGTTTAATCTTTATGCAATTAGGCTCAAGGACTTATCATCTGTGCAAAATGAACAATGTTGTATGTCGAATCATTGAGATGAAAAATATAGCATTTTTATTTATTTTTCAATATTGTCTAATAGTTGCTTCTTCTTTTCTCCAGTAATAGATTTAAACAATAATTCAATAAGTGGGGGCACAGCTAACTAAACGGAAACTAAGAGATTTTATTAATCGTTCAATTTCTTATTGGGGTGGACTTCTCTGTTGCTGCCTTTGGAAGGAGAAGCAAACATTTTTTTTTATTGATCATATTTTATTTGAGAAGATGTCTAATAGAATGTTGTCTTTATGTAGTGCTTTTGGAAGGACAGAAATGCTAGGAAACAAAGTCTGCAACAACATTGAAACAAATGAAAAATTTTCCTATTCGCAAGCAAATCATGGTCCTCATGGAAGCTTCAAAGTCTAAGTAAGGCAAATGGATTGGTGTTTCATTTCAGTGTAAGAATTTGAAGAAGTTCCAATATGTTCATGGGTTGTCAAAGTTGAAAAGTGCATAGGAAGACTACTGCTATATTGTTATCTTTGAGGGTTCTCCCTATCAAAGTCATGAGAGAATTTGTAGAACAAGCTTTATTTTTTATTCTACATATATTTTTTTTGGACTTTAGGTTTCATGTAAGGTATTAATTTTGTCTAATAGATGTTTGTTGTACTCCGCTTGGCATTATTTTAAATTGGTACAAACTGTTGAAACATAAACTATATAGGACCTATAATACTTTTCAAAGTTGCTGTGTCAGGGCCTTAGGCCTTCACTTGGTATCAATTTGGTGGGCAGCAGGTGTTTGTTGAAAGTTGTGAGTATTGGCACTTGGCAGCTAAGTGGTTTGTAAATGTTGTAAGTGGAACCTAAGTTTAATCAAGCACCGTGGTCTTCTCTTTTGGTTCTTTGGGCATCTCTTCAAGTCTTAATTCTTTGTTGACACGCTCTTGCACTTCTGTTCTTAAAGAGTTGGTTTGTCTCTTTCTCTCTTTCTATATTGCATTATGTAGGAATTTTGTTTCATTCCTGATTTCTCTGTCTCCATCTACATGATTTTTAGTTTTGATATTTGGCTCAAATGGTTATGATTGGTAGGAATAATTGTATTTGGTGAGTGATTAGTTTCTCAGATCTTATTGTCAAATTAGATGCATTTATATTTTATGGTGATGACCTTATTATTTCATTTTGAGTTTTGATTCCAGGAGTCATGTGGATAAAACAAAGTATTTGAAGTAGTTGAGGTCTCAAAGGATATACATGATTCTAAAGAGAATTTACCATCTATCAATTTCAATGTCAAAATTCTAAACTACAAGTATAGGTGCACAATCCAATCTCTGTATGAGTAACAATAATTGTAGTTTGTGAACCAAATATGTTGTGAGAGATTGTAATAGAACTTGAAATTTCACTTTTAACTTTTAATTACAATTGCATTTTTGGTCCATTTTATTAGCTTTTAAAAAAAAAAAATTATTTCTATTAATAATATTATACTCAATCCATCTTTATTTAATCATTCTACTGTTTGAGACTTCCTGTTATAGAAAGCACACAAATTTGAAATTCATACTTAAATTTAAGACCCTTGATAGGAAAAAATTATATTGGTTTAATTAATCATTAGCTTTTAGCTTTATCATTTGAGTTCTTAAAAGAGAAATAGTATTTGTCACTATAGTAAATAGTTTTTTTTTTCACGCACATTGCACAGGTCTGCGTCTAGTATATATTAATCAGCAAAACTTAGAGAAAGTTCAATTAGAATTTGAAATTGGAATCCAATTTTGCACCATGTGTAGGGACCATACCAAAATTATCCACTTAAGTTTGTGCCATGTTTTCACTTAAGTTTTTTTAATCTTTGTGCCAAGTGAGTTAACAAGTGCAAAATACTAAAAATCTAATTAATAAACTATAAAATTAAAAACAAAAATCACGTATAGTCAATAAAAATCACACTCCTAAAAATAAAATAAAACCACACGTTCTATCTTATTGAAAATTCGGAAAAAAATGATCATAAGTAGTATTAAATTAAGGTAAGAATTTTAATATGTGACTAATTATGTTTACTTAAAAAAAAAATAATTTGACTAATTATTTATATTTTTATGATAAAAGTTGTGTTTAATTTTAAATGTATCTATACTTATGCATTAATGCATGTGTTACATGCTTTTTTTTTAATAATAATTTGCCTAATTATTTATATTTTTATAATAAAAATTTCATTCTATACATGCCAGATCATGAATTAGTAACTGCATCCAATCTCCAAAGAAATCCCTATTGTTTTGAACTTTCTCTTTTTGGAATGGAATATTTACGGAATCCCCATGAATACGATCAAACCTTATTCCAAGGTATTTACATGAGATTCCTCTTTCTTATTCTTAATCTTGTCCCCAAGAAGGTTTAGTTGATACTTGATTTATGTTTCGCCTTTCATTTCCTTTTATTTGTTTCGATAAATATGATCGTATTGTAATTATAAAAGGGCGGGTGGCGTCCTAATTTAAGATATGTAAAGAAAATATGATGATAAAAATTGTGTTTAATTTTAAATATATATATACGTATGCATTAATGCATGTGTTACATGCTATTTTTTTTTTTTTAATAATTTGACTAATTATTTATATTTTTATAATAAAAATTGTGTTTAATTTTAAATGTATATATACGTATGCATTAATGCATGTGTCACATGCTATTTTTTTTTTTAATAATTTGACTAATTATTTTTATTTTTATAATAAAAATTGTGTTTAATTTTAAATACATCCATGCATTTGCATGGGTTACATGCTAGGGATACTTCAAATCTCTCTTTTTTTGAGAGACATTTTTCGAGGTCTCTCACACTAGGGTTAGGTTTTTCTTTTTCCACCTCCTTGTTTAAATAGGAGTGCAATGGGCTCTCCTATTCCAAATAGGTATACACAAACCTTGGACTT
>JARYZH020000553.1:0-39067 GCA_030021035.2 Notholithocarpus densiflorus
CTGCCCTTAGCAAGAGACAAATGAAGATCAAAATGGTCGATTTGATGTTAGGAGAGATAGAGGGAGAATATGTGCTGGAAGAACATTGTAAGATCAATATAAAGGATCTTAAATCTGGAATGTTAATTTAGGCTCTTAATAAAATCAGACATCCCATAGAGCTAATTATGTAAAATTAATGTTTGAATAAGTTTTCTTATTCTAAAAAAAAAAGTGGTAGAATGTGAATGTATATATTATGATTGGAGATCACTACATAAATTTCCACGGGAATTATATGAAAATGTAGGAATGACATTAGAGCTACAAGATCTCTCATTTTTTTATTTTTATTTTTGACCATTTATGGCATTGAAAGAGAATAATACTTACAGCGGCAAATTTTCCCTCTTCAATCTTCACCAATGAAACATTGAATAAATGTGAACTGAATGGCAAAAGAGACAACACTAAACTGATCTATAAATGCATAGGAGATGCTAAAAGTTGCACTTAATTTTTGTGGCTCTAAAGTGATAAGTTGTAGAGTAAAGTCCGAACCACACATTGGAGAGAACAATTATGCTACAGTCAATTAGACAATAAAAGTTCACACAATTATTTCACAACATTATTCTTAAATTAGTATATCAACTTACATATGAACCCTCCCCTCAGAGAAAAAAAAACAAAAAAACAAAAAACAAAAAAAAACAAAAAAGACAAACAAACAAACTTACATATGAACCCATGACAATTTGCAATTTGAATTTTTTTAACAGCTCATGTGTAAGTTGGTAAGCTGATTTAAGAATACAATAACATTATTGTGGATTTGTGGTATGCCTATGTATGAGATCATAGATTAATTTAGAAATGTTGTCCATAGAAAATTTTAACATTGCAAAAAAGAAGGGAAAAGAAAAAAGTAAAGCCTTTGCACATGTGGGATGAGGCTACTATATAATTAAACATCCCAAAAGTCATGCTTTGCAATATATTAACCCGATGTATCAACTTAAATAACATGTTTCATACCATTTTTTAAAAAACATTTTTTTAACATTCTCTAATTGTTTTTTTACTTTACTATACAAAAAAATTAAAATTTTTTTTGATACAGTTAGTACATGCCGGTACAATATGATATTTAATTTGGCACATTTCAAAGGAATACTAAAACTAGTTTGGTCAGACCAACTCTAAGGCCATTAATGGTTAAGTATTGCACATAGTAGTAATAATAGTAGTAGTAGTACAACGATAATCCTATTTATTTTGAAAATGGAATAACAAAAAAAAAAGAAAAAAAAAAAAAACAACAACAACAAAAATATTTATTTTGAAAATGGAATATGAATTGTACATTGGAAAGTGATCTCTCTCTCTCTCTCTCTGAAATTGCTATTTGGGTTTCAAATCACTCTTCTTATGAAGAATTAACTTACAAATTATGATAACTCTATCTTTGTGTCTTTTTTTTTTTTTTTTTTTTTTTTTGAGTAAATTTTAACATATGGCGTCCGCTCCTGATAATATCTATTTTATTATCAAACCAAGACAACAGTCAGTTTTTAGAGTAAGTAAGGATTGAACCTTAGATCTTTTATTCAACCATCAAAGATTTTAGCAGTTGAGCTAACTGGAACTCACTCTTCTTTGTGTCTTAAGTACTTAATTAATGCATAATCTAACGCATACACACTCAAATTCTTAGTTTGTGGGATAAAAATCATTTGTCTCACTTTTAGTATTCTACTTTATACCCTACATATTATAATATACTATGAGTACTCCACTAATTTGTCCCAACTTTAAATTTAGCTATTTAATAAGGATTGGAAAAAAAATAAAAAAAATAAAACATGTGACAAGTTATGTGATTGGTACGTAGAGCATCCAATTCTATTAAATTTTTTTTTGTTAAGTATACAATCAACTAATGAAAAAAATTGAAAAATAATTCAATATATTTAAAAATCTTTAATTTTTTTATTAGTTTTATAGATTTTTTTCATGTGAGAAAAATATTTTTAAATGGTAATTTTTTTAACGAAATTGGATAGAATGCCTGAATTGAATAAATTTGAAATTTAATGGACTCAATTGAGCAAAAGTAAAACTAAAATACTGAAATGAATTCTAGTCATACTTAGTGGATACAATTAATTTGCCTAAAAATAAATAAAGTATTTGCTATCATTTAACATTTCTTTATTTTGTTTTAGTATAATATGGTCTTCCAAGTGTCATTAGTGTTTAAATGAGCTGAGTTTGTTAAGCAGTAAGTACTCAAACTTGGCTTTACAACAAAAAATAAAGCGTTTATTAGTCAAACTTGAGCTTGTCAAACTTGGCTCGACCTTAAACCAAGCCTATAAATGATTTTCAAACTTGAGCTTGTCAAAAATTCTAAAAACTTGAGGTTGGCTTGGCTCGACCTAATTCATTAGTCAGTTGAGCTCGAGCTCAATATTGAGCTCGAGCTCAGTATTAAGCTCAAACTCATACTTAATATCAAGTTTTTGAGCTTGAGATTCAACACAAGTACATTATATTAAGCTTATTACCAAACTCATAAACGAGTCTAGATTCAGCTAGTTTTGTATCAAGTCCTAATGTTCGTGAGCCTATTCATTTACAACGTATCCATGGATGGGCAGAGGTGCTTTTTTCGCATTATGAAAGGCAAGAAGGCCCACATCAAAGCCTTGAAGATTGCAATTGGCATTTCAGGTCAACAAATTAAACCACATATGCTATATCACAAAATTTGGAACACATACGTTTTATCCCCCTCAAGTTAAATCTTGACTCATTCACAAAATCATATTCGAGCCTTTTGAACAAATTTTAATTCAAATTTCAACCAAACACTAATTTTTACAATTATTCATACTTGAAGATTTTCCAAAAGATCAAAGATCAATAGCTTTTTCATCAATTAAATGTTTAAATTTCAAGTTTTTGTACTTTAAATTATGTATACAAATTAGGATTATGAATCGAATAATAAATAACATCTAATTGGCACGATATTTGATGTGTGTTAAAAACATAAATAACATGCAATTTAGTGGTTAGATTCTTAAAATAAGCTAAAATGCAAATTGCACTATCTAAGTTTGATTGAAACTCATTTCAATCATCTAACTTTACTTTCATTTAATTGAGTACTCTAAATTTCAAATTTATTCAATTCAAGCTTTCTATCCAATTTTGTTAAAAACTTTCCATTAAAAAAAATATTTTTTTTCACATGAAAAAAATCTATAAAATAATGGTAAAGGTTTCTCTCCAAACTAGTTTGGAAAGAAATCCTTCAAACTCCTCCTATATCTTTTTATTTGATATAAATTTTGAAAATCTAAATGTTAGATTGCATGTTCTTATTATATATGTTAGGACATATGTGTTTCACATGTTAGAAATATATGTCACTATTTTATGTAATTGGCTAATCCTTTGACAAAACGCACTTTACTTGTATTTGGGTAGATCTAGGATGTGTTTAATACTTCAAGAAATCTTGTTTCAAGATCAAGTGTTAAAGCCATGCAAGTCTGTCCAAGATTCAAGCTAAAAAATGCAAGTTCATTAAAGCTCAACATCTAGCTCGACAGCTAGCATCTATCGAGCTTGAAGAGCTGTTCCAGCCCCGTGGCTCAACAGCTGCTTGACAACTGCTCAACAGATGGCTATCTGTCGAGGTTTAAAAGAAACAGATTTTTCTGTTCTGTTTTCTTCTAATCCGTGATTATGTGTTTGGGCTTTCTTTTCTCACAACGCTAGACATATAAAAGGATTATTTTAAGGGTCGTCAAAGGTGACACAAGTTCCACAAGTATTGAGCAAAGTTTGTTCAAGCAAATTGTGACCGGAGACAGAATTGCCCTAGTTCATTGTTCTTGTGTAGAAGTTGCTATGTTTGTGCACCGTAGGATTTTGTGACCAAGCATCTTCTTAATTTTTATCGTCTGGAAAAACTGAAAAACTTTGCAGCTAACAACCTTCTCTAGTTGGTGATTGAAGTACTGGGATCCGCGCAATTGGTTAGTCACGTACTGGGAGCCGTGCATCAAAAGGAGAGATTGTTACTACAGAACAAGTCCAATTGGGTATTGGGGTAAGGGTTCAACTGTAGGTTGGTATAAGGTACTGGGATTCCTTTACTTGTAACCGCTTGTTTTGATAATAGTAGATTCTCGGGAGTGGTGACCTTAAATTCACCCGGTGGGGTTTTTGCCGTGTTAGTTTTCCCCATTCGTAAACAAATCACTGTGTCAATTTAATTTTCACTGTACTTAGTTTCATTGGTGATTTGTTTGTGCTACCACACGATTTGCATGTTAATTTGATTAATTAATAAACTTGGCTAATTAATCAATTAATTAATTACAAGGGGTCAATACGTTTTTTTTGGCCTATCAAGTGGTATCAGAGCAGGCACACTCTGATTAAGTTTTAATCTTTGTTGTATTGATCCATTGACCCCTGTTTGTCATGGATAGAGGACAGTCATTAATTATACCTCATTTATTTGATGGAATTAACTATGCATACTAGAAAGTACGCATGAGAGCTTTCTTACAGTCTTTAAATGAGAAAGTGTGGCAAGCTGTTAAGATAGGCTGGACCAAGCCAAAGGAAGCACCGGCCGACTGGGATGATGCCAAGATCAAGGCGGCAAACTTCAACAGTAGGGCATTGAATGCTTTATTCAATGCGTTCACTAATGAGGAGTTCAAGAAGATATCCTCTACTGAAACTGCTAAGGAGGCATGGACCATTCTCCAGACAACCTATGAGGGAACCAAGGTTGTCAAAGATTCAAAGTTTTAGAGGCTCACTACAAGCTTTGAAGAAATCAAGATAGAGGAGGATGAGTCGTTCGATGAGTTCTATGCCAAGCTCAAGAACATAGTGAATTCAACTTTCAATCTTGGGGAAACCATTCTTGAACCCAAGATTATGAGAAATGTACTCAAATCTCTACTCGAGAGATTCCATGCCAAGATCACTATGATTGAGGAATCAAAGGATATTAACAAGATTCCTTTGACAGAGCTGGTTGGTAATCTGCAGACCTACAAGCTAGGGTTAACAAGAATTGGTAAGTCGGGTAAGAGCAAAACCATGGCTTTGAAGGCCAAGAGTAGTGACACGGATGAGTATTTAGACGATGAAGATTCTAAGATGAAGTCCTACATCACTAGGCAATTCAAGAAGTTCATAAAGAATGTCAATGGGAAGGGCTTCTACAAGGACTGTAGGCAATCCAGTTCTTCTCAGTTCAAGAGCCAAGATAAAAGGAAGAAGGATGCTAAGGATGGCAGTCAGTATATTGTTCCCTCAAGATCGAAGTGCTTCGGGTGTCAAGGCTTTGGTCACATGAAACAGGAGTGCCCTACATATCTCAAGACCATTGGGAAGAGGAAGGCACTTGCTGCTACTTTGAGCGACACTAAGCCTGAGGATGATTCCGACAATGAGGATGACGGAATCCTGAATGCCTTCATTGCCACTGTCAATCCTACTGAGGGGATTGTTGAAGATGTGGATGAAGAAGAGGAATTGGTGGAGTCCAAGTTTGAGAAGATGGATGAACAAGATGACATCCACACAGCCTATGCAAAGTTATACAAGGTCTCAGAGAAGCATGAGAAGATGTATAGGTTGGCCTCCAAGAAGCTTAGTGATGTGGAGCTTAAGCGAGAAGAGCTTTCCACAAAGTTTGATGAAGCCAATCAGACTATTGGAGCACTGAGATTTGAGAATAATTTCTTAGCTGAGAAGACCAAGAAGCTTGAAGCGGAGCTATTCCAAGTTAGAGCTCAATTGGAGAGGACTTCAAGTGCAAAGCTTGATGAGATGCTCAGTCTTCAGAAATCTGCTTCTAATCGAACCGGTTTAGGGTATGATTTCTCTTCTCCTAGTATTGCTTCTACTAGTTCTACTGTTTTTGTTCCTCCTGCTAATAATGTTGAAATTGAGAACAATAATGTCAAAACTGATTTAGCTAGTGAGAACATAGACAAGGGTAAATCTATCTTAGGAGTACTCCCTAAGCAGGATAAGAAAGAAGTTAAAAACCCTAAGGCTAAGAAGGCTAACTCTCAAAAGCCTAAACAGAAGAAGCAGCATCTCTGTCATCATTGTGGAGTTGCTAGTCATACTCGACCAAATTGCTATAAGTGGTTAGCCACTCAACAGAGCAACGGCATGATGGCATCTGGAAGTTAGAATCAACTTCAATCCTCTCTTGCTCCTCTTGGAAATCTTCTCAAAACCCTCATATTCCTTTCGAACTTGAACGGTTTTAATTCTTCCCTCTCACCACCGATTCAAGGGTTTACTTAAATGAAAGGTTCTTCCAAGGTGTAGAAGGAAAATGGCTCCAAGTAATTCTATCACTTTTTCTCTCTCTCTCTCTTCTTGTTTTAGTTTGCATTACTTGTGTGTTTTGCTTTTATTTTGAGTCAGTCTAGTTTTATGCTTTGCTTTGCTTTGCTTAACATGTTTTTGTTTGTTTTCAGTTTTTTTTTTTTTTTTTTTTTTTTTTTTTTTTGGATATAAAAATAAAAAAAATTGAAAAATCAGAAAAATACAAAAAAAAAAGTGTGTGTTTTGTGTACATTGGTACTTGTGTACCTTGGATGGCCATTGAAATAAAGTTTTCTAAACTTTATATCTTTTGTAGCTTAGATGAGCATCTCTATGCACAACTAAGCAAGTGAGCTTTGTGGCTCGTGTTTGTAATGAGTAAGATTAAGTAATCTCTTGTACTCAACACTCGTATCACTCTTTTTGTAGCTTAGATGAGCATCTCTATGCACAACTAAGCAAGTGAGCTTTGTGGCTCATGTTTGTAATGAGTAAGATTAAGTAATCTCTTGTACTTAACACTCGTATCACTCTTTTTGATGGGAAGGACTAGAAAATCCTAAGAGAAAGGCATAAATAACTATCTCACCACTGTTGCCGCCAATCATGAATGACATTTGTGTGCTTCGACATAACAAAATTGGAATGTCAAATGCTTAACATAATTGGGTATTTCTTTTCTATCTCTTGTATGCCCATGCATGGTTTGCTTAAAAGAAAAATATGCAAAGAAAAATCAAAAACAAAAAGATCAAAATGCTTTTAAATATGATTGCAAGCGTGTATTCTAGGAGATGTGGGAGTTATAAGATGTACCTCAAAGGTGATAGTCCCCATCAAACAGTTATGATTGTGTGTGAGTTAAAGTGATTTTCTCATATCTTAAATCGTCATAACTAGTTGACACTTATGCAACCTTGCGATGTTTTTCACACACAACATGCAATATTCTTTGCTACTCTTGATACATGTGCAGGTTCAATGTGATTTGGCCATCACAAGGTTTTACATGTGTTAATGTATGCTCACTAAGCTGTCTTGACTTGTTTTTGAAATATGAAATTGGTTAGACTTGTTTAGTGTGTGTGCGTGTGTTTTTGGGATCCATGTGCTTAAAAATTGTTGTTGAGAGATGATTCTAAGAGTTTAAAATGTTGATTGGATCATTGGTTGAGTTGCATGCTTGATTGCATTCATATCTGTGTTTTTCCCTTCTTGAAAAACTGTTTTAAGCAATCTCGACAGCTTCTCGACACCTCCTCGACACCTAGCTATCTATCGAGCTTTTCAACTTCTTTTTTATCGCAATCTCGATAGCTTTTTGACAACTAGTGGATCGATCGACAAAGTTTTTGACCCCTTGATAGCTTCTCGATAGCTGGTGGATTGATCGAGCTTCTTTATAATCTTTTCTGTTGAACTGTTCCTCGATAGATCCTCGACAGCTGCATCTGTCGAAGCCTTTTATGCTCGACACCTCTCGACACCTCTATCTGTCGAGATTTACTGAACTCCTATATATTCATTCAGCGCGATCCGTTTGTCATTTTGCTCGACATCTCTCTCGATCTATCCGTCCTTTCACCTCCCAAACCTCTCTCACTCACTCCAAACTTCTTCCTCAAGGTTTCTTCAAGCTTTTTCAAGATTTTCTTCACTTGGTAAGCTTCTAATCTCTCATATTCATGCATTTCATGTTTTGAAACCTAGGATTTGGGGTTTTTGAAAAATTTTGGGGTTTTTCAAAATTGTTGAGTTTTTGTTGAAATTTTGGGATGGGTTTTAAAGATTTGATCTTAAAAATCTCATGCATTGCATCACATGAGCATTACAACAGTATTATCATGCATTTAGATGTGTGCAAATTAATTGTGTGCTGGTAGGATTAGATTGGGATGAGCCCATGATGTTTTTATATTGCATGTCACATGTTCATGCATTCTCATGCATACGTTCCTTCTTTTCATTATACTTGTTATATTTGAACTATGTTGGGACTTTTCTGATTGTCTCTCTCTCTCCCTCTCTCTTCTGTTTGCGTTAGACTGTGTCTATGGCACCCAAACGCAAGTCTACCCCATCCTAGAACCCTTTTCGTTATAGGGCATCCACTTCATCTGATCCTACTCCTTCCTCTGTTCGGTTCTATGATGAGGATGCCCGAAAGGCTTTCTCGGAGAACTTTTCTCGACAAGGCATTCATTCTGAACGCCAAGTCATCCTGGCGGACTTCGCCGACACTGACCTACCCGATGTCATTCACAGTCGGGGTCGGGAGTCACTGTGTGATGTCCCGGTCATATGTCCATCCGTGTTGATCCAGGAGTTTTACTCCAACATACATGGATTTGATTATTCAGTACCTCATTTTATCACTCGCGTTCGAGGTACGCGCATTGCTGTCACACCGCAGATTGTTGCGGATATGCTCCATGTCCCTAGGGTAGAGTTTCCTAACTACCCTAGTTGTGAGTGTCTCAAGACTGTGTCTAAAGATGAGCTTAAATCTACTTTCCGTGAGCGCCCTTCTGATTGGGGTAAGCGTCAGTTCACTTACTGTTCGTGCTTTGCAAAAGGCCCTCGATTTTTGAACATGGTCATGACTTTTGTTCTTCACCCTTTATCTCACTATAACTCTATCACAGAGCCTCGTGCTCGATTTTTGTTGTCCTTTCTTGAGCATCTTACTATATATTTCCCTTCTCACTTTATTATTTCTATCATAGATGTCTATAGAGATACGGCATCCCGTGATAAGCTCATCTTCCCCTCTGCTATCACGAGGATCTTACGCCACTTTTTTGTTCCCTTTCCAGCATCCGACCACTTTACCTACATGTGTGCCATAAACGCCGCTACCGTTAAACGGAGCGAGGCGCAGTTTAGGTCGAGGTAGTCTAGGTCAGCAGCTCCTCCCTCCCGTTCGGCTCCATCCCGATCTGCTCCATCCACATCCGCTCCCTCCTCTTCTACGAGTGATATGACTCTTGGAGACATCATGGCGCAACTTCAACGCATGGATACTCGCATTGATACACTCTCTACTGAGCTGTATCAGGTGAACATTTGTCTCGACCGTATTGCACGACGGCAGGCGGTCATGGGTGGCTTTGCCCCTGAGGCTTATCCTCCACCTCCTCCAGTGGCTTCTGAGGCTGAGGATGATGATGATAATGCTACTGCTTCCAAAGATGATGCTGATGGAGATGCTAGCTCTTCCGGTACAGATGAGATGTCTACTTGATACTCTTACCCTTTGTCACTCGTCACAAAAAGGGGAATTAGTTTTGGATATGAGAGTAGTCATTCTTAAGGCGAAAGTTAGTATAGGACCATTTTGTTAGGGAGAGTGTTGATATCTGAGGGATGTAGTGAAGATTATTTGTATCTTTTTCTTTTCTCCTTTTTAGATACATTTATATCTTGTACATGGGTCTTGTGACTATTATTGACATATATTGTACTTATTTTTTTTATATGTTGATGTATGTTTCTTTCACCTACCCTTACATGTGTTGTTTCTTTTCTCTCTTTATGCACATGCTTCTTACTACTTGTATGCAATCTATTATTTCTGTTTCACACAAAGATGCCTTAATGAGTTTTGTTTAAAGTGTTTTAGAAATACAGGTTGTCAAAGTCTACTTGCCATAAACTCTCTTCTTGCAAAAATTTTCAAGAGTTTGTGTTAGGATAGATTTTATTGTATTCAACAAGTGAGTATGAGTTGAGTGATTTATGACTTCTCTTATATGTTCATTTGTTTGTTGTGGTTTTGTCACGGATTGCCAAATGGAGAGATTGTTAGGACATATGTGTTTCACATGTTAGGAACATATGTCACTATTTTATGTAATTGACTTATCCTTTGACAAAACACACTTTACTTGTATTTGGGTAGATCTAGGATGTGTTTAATACTTCAAGAAATCTTGTTTCAATATCAAGTGTTAAAACCATGCAAGTCTGTCTAAGATTCAAGCTGAAAAGTGCAAGTTCATTAAAACTCGACAGCTAGCATCTATCAAGCTTGAAGAGCTGTTCTAGCCCAGTGGCTTGACAGCTGCTCGACAGATGGCTATCTGTCGAGGTTTAAGAGAAACAGATTTTTCTGTTCTGTTTTCTTCTAATCCGTGATTATGTGTTTGAGCTTTCTTTTCTCACAACCTTAGACATATAAAAGGATTATTTTAAGGGCCGTCAAAGGTGACACAAGTTGCACAAGTGTTGAGCAAAGTTTGTTCAAGCAAATTGTGACCGGAGACAGAATTTGCCCTAGTTCATCGTTCTTGTGTAGAATTTGCTGTGTTTGTGCACTGTAGGGTTTTATGGCCAAGCATCTTCTTGATCTTCATTGTCTGGATGAACTGAAGAACTTTGCAGCCAGCAACCTTCTCTAGTTGGTGATTGAAGTCGCGTACTGGGATCCGCGCAATTGGTTAGTTATGTACTGGGAGCCGTGCATCAAAATGAGAGATTGTCACTACAGAATAAGTCCAATTGGGTATTGGGGTAAGGGTTCAACTGTAGGTTGGTATAAGGTACTGGGATTCCTTTACTTGTAACCGCTTGTTTTGATAATAGTGGATTCTCGGGAGTGGTGACCTTAAATTCACCTAGTAGGGTTTTTGCCGTGTTAGTTTTCCCCATTCGTAAACAAATCACCGTATCAATTTAATTTCCACTGCACTTAGTTTCATTGGTGATTTGTTTGTGCTACCACACGATTTGCATGTTAATTTGATTAATTAATAAACTTGGCTAATTAATCAATTAATTAATCACAAGGGGTCAATACATTTTTTTTGGCCTAACAATATCTTCTATGTTTGTAAAATTTCTAGAAAGTCAAAAGATCAATAGTGATGTCATCATTGACATGTTTAAATTTTATGTTTCTGTGGTAATATATTATTCATAAAAAAATAAGTTTATTGGTTGAATAGTAAATAAAATCTGATTTGAACAAAATTTGATATGCATATTAAAAATATAAAGAATATGTAATTCAACGATTAGATTTTCAGAATTCACATTTGTGGTAGGCCTTTTTTGCATCTTGGGCTGGATTGCTCCTGCTATGCCACAACCCTATAATTCTGGGGTAGGAGAGTCGGGACTGGCCTAACTGAAATACACCTTAGACCAGTTTGTGCGCAAGTTGGGCCATTCTTGTGTTGACGTGTCCTGGCACGAATTTTGAGTTTGTTCACTCACTCATGGCAGGAATAACTATTTCAAATGTCATAGTAAGAGGATATAATACAGCAGGATAACTAAAGCATATTTAACTAAAGTACTTTCTGCTAATAATAGTACGTGAACAATTCCACAAAAGAATGAGTATTAGAACACGATTATGGCAGGAATAAATTAATAACAAGACATCATATTAATCATTAATCAACCGTGGCAGGGAAAAGAGGAGTAGTTTGCTAGAGGGATGAACTTAACCCCTTAGTAGATTCAAATCCAAAAAGGGAACCAATCTTTAATGTGGGTAACCTTAAGGAGAGGTCCTGCTATAGAAGTTACTCACTTTGGAAAAAAGACCTAGATGGCTTGATCTTAGATTCTTGACTTATTAGAGAGTGGGCTATTGAGAGGGAGAGAAGTGGGTAACCTATTGATGCGTGCTTTTACTCCTATCACTCATGTTTTCCTTCATTACTCTTGGTTTTCTATTTTCTTTCTTTTCTTATACTCGTTTTCTATGTTTTCTTTTCTTTTTCCTTTTCACTCTCCCCACCATCCCCCATTTTCACTATGCACGTCTATGGCCTTTTATACTACCTACCGTGATCGGATTTGCTATTTTTACCCCTTAACTGCTTTTGGCTTGTTGTGGGTGTCCTTCTAGGACTGCCCACTGGTCTGCCGGCTACCCAGCCACCACCACTATACTATGTAGGCCGTGCCATGCCTCATTCCCAGACAAATGTGATTCTGTTTTGTTTTTACTCCCCCTTTTGCGTTCCCATCTGGATAAGGATTAATCCTCTCCCTTACCAACCCCTATAGCATGCATCTAGTGGCTCTAGCTTATGTTTACCTCTTTTAGATGAGATGTCATCCCAACAGGATATTTCCCCCAAAAGAGTTTGAGCGGGAACCCCAAAATAGGATCCCTCTTCTTTCTACCGCCAGACCACACCCTCTCTTACCTCTAACCTATGGCCTACCTCCCTTGTATTGGCTGGGTACAGGTAAGGAGTGCTTGAGCCTTGTGTGCATGCCCCACTATGAGTCCATTACTTTTTTGGCTCTCATATGTTTGCCATTGCCTTCAAGCTTGCCTGATCCTGTTGCATGCTCTGGTATTTGTTTAACTCTTACAGCATGAATGAGTTTTTGGGTCTTCATTCTCTGCATCCCGTTTCTTCTTCTAGCCGGGCATTGCTTGGGTGTGGGCTTTCTTTTCTTTAATTCAGCCCACGTTCCCTTTTTTATCCTTTGTTCGTGGACTGGCTGGTGCTGTCGACACCCAGCCCAGAACGGAGAACCGTCGTCGGGCCTTCGTTTGACCACCCGTCGTGGCGACGTTCCCGCGCGCGAGGGGCCCGTTGAAAGCCCCTCTCGATGGTTGTGCGGTTGTTCACGCGGAGTTTCGAGTGCTCTCTCTCTCTCTCTCTCTCAGTGGAGGAAGGTAGGTTTACCTTTGGAGGTGTGGCAGGAATCTTGGCCAAATTTTAAGGGATTACCAAAGGTAAGTGAAGTCGCCACCAATCATTGGGTTTTTCTAAGGTGTGATTGTCACTTGTTTCTAGTTGATTTTATTACCGATCCTAGGCTAAGAAAAAAAGTCTTTTTTTCTAGTCTAATGTGGATGGTAAAAAGTCTTGATTCTTGAGTCCGGAAGTTTGGTTACATGTGGGGAAGGTGTTAGCACCCCATAACGCCTGTCCAAGGACAGTCCTTTATTTTGATAAAACCTTAATTTTCGGAGATTAAAAATAAAAACATGGTTTTGGCATTGGCTTTCGGGGCTTTGCATACACGTGGGCTTTCAGGTTTGGCTTTTGTATAGGTGTGGTCCCAATCTATGCTTTCCTAAGGCATTCGGGGCAAAGTACCAGATTTCCACGGTGAAAATCTGGCGACATGTCACCTTACTTTCACGGCGGAAATTAGGCATCGCTTTGCTTTAGGTGACATGGACTGTGACAATCACACCGAAAGGGGGCAAGCAGGTATATATATACATACATCATGCACAATGCTATCACACAGAGCAGGAAAGTAAATGCCTACATCCCTAAAGCATGGCCTAAAATATAGGTGCAGGAAAGTAAATAGGGGTCGCCATACTCTAGAGATGAGGACGAATGGTACATAGCATGATATACCTAATACAAACCATTTAAGAGAGAAATGGGGGAGGAAGGAAGGGGGTTTAAAAGAGTACATAACCAAATGGGAAAAACTAGACTCCTGTATCTACTAAACTTGACCGCTTGGCCCATATCTACATGCTCGCATCCTCGCCCTTTTTGCTTGCACCTGGAAGACCGTGCCCTAGCTCCGTGCGTCCTCACTCCGTGTGTGTACATGCAAAGGAAAAGACAAGAAACTAGCAGACAAGCAATGGCAAAAGAGATGTATATAGCATATGAAAGAGGCATAAAGCAGATGAGCATGATAGACATGGCAAGCAAAGGAACAAGGAAGCAAACAAACAAGTGAGAAAGCGAACAAGCAAGAAAACGAACAAAAGGTGGTGTTCGCGAGGGACAAATGTAGGTTTGGATTGAATGTCCATAACTTCATTGTGTTGAAGCATTGACGACACACTAGCGAGCAAGACTCATGCATGGACATGTAAGCAAGCATGTAAAGATGCAAATAAAGCCAACGGGTGGCACAAGCAAGCATGCTAAGCATATCATTGCACGGACCAAAAAAGGGGAAAGGTATGCACGAAGCAACCAGCATCATGGCGATGAATCCTAAGTGGTTACATCCAAACAAGGCCTCATGGGCATCAGACATAACCACACAACCACAAACCCACTAAGGGCGTCAAGCGTGGCAAAGCCTAGAACAAGAGAGGCTAACACAAATGTAAAGCATAAAAGCAAGCGAGCATAGGCATAATCCAAACCCTTTGATATGGGCTAAGGTGTATAGACGATCACAAAGACCATAGGGTCTATATCGGGTCTAAACCAATAGGCCAAAACACAAAAAAGAAAGACGAAGCGACAAAAGGGCTACAATAGCACATGGCATGACAAACGTAGCCTAGGTCTAGGCACACAAATATGGCATAGAGTGCACAAGCACTTGGAAAATGGCATAAATCATGTAGAGAGCATAGATCCAAGCACACACGCATGTGGAAACATAGATATAGGCATATAGGCCTACATGCATGTAAACATGTAGAAACTTAGCACATAGACATGGTAGAACATGAATCCAAACGTATAGACATGTATGGATGTAGATCTAAGCATGAAACATGGCAAAAAGCAAATAAACACATAGATCCGGGCAAAGCGTAGCCAATAACATCAAACAAACACGTGAACATGTAACCCTAATTATCAACCTAGGACTAAAAGAGGCATAAAACTTAGGAAAACATGGCATAAAACCCTAAGCATGTAGATCTACACATATAAGCATGTAAAAATGTAGATCTAAGCATGAAAACATGGCATAAGACAAAAAAACAAAGAGATTTAAGCTAGAAAACATGCTAAATAAAGCAAAAGATCATGTTATTTTAGCAAAAAGAGCAAGATAAATGCTAGAAAAAGATTTAGGAGGTTAGGGGTGTGGATAGTAGCTAAAAAGCTACATCCACACCCCTAAACCCCAAATCCAAGATGTAGAACCAAGGAGAAGAAGATTGGGTATAAAAACAATACCTTGTATTTTTGGTGATGAATCAAGAATCAAGAGGCTTTAATGTATTTTTTGTGTTTGGAAGAGAGGAGAAAAGTCCAAAAATCATCCAGGCAGAGAGTAAAAACCCAGAAAAGTCATCTCCTCCCTTGGTCTGAAGGTGTCTAGGGCCTTTTATAGCCCCGACACGTTTTTCAAGGCAGAAAGGCCTCAGATCGGGTTGATCTTGATGCCCCTGGGAAGATCTTGATTTTTAGTTTCTGAAAAGGTATGGAACTCAAAAATCCAATGGTCGAATCAAAATTTATGGCTCCGAGAAGTTAGTGGTGCATTAATCGGTGTGTTATCCCGGTTTTCGTGATATCTCAACCGTTCTAACTCCGATTTTGACCCATGAATAGTCGTTGAAATGAGAATTTGATAATATTCGTAATGAAATTGGTTTCAACCCGTTCCGATAGCCAAATCAAAATTAGGGTTTTTGGGCCCACTTGGAGTAGAGGATAGAACTTGCCAACATGGCACTAGGACCTGTGGGTAGGTGACTTTGCCTTTGCCTAGGAAACCAATCCTAGATATTGAGAAAGACATTAGGAGTGTTGTGAGTGGTGCATGCGTCTCTGAGATGGTTCGGCATACATTCAACCAATAAGGGGTGTCCTTATAGCTCTTGACCTTGGAAAGTCACTATCTCCATTTTTGTGAGTGTTTGAGTACCATGTCAGGTGCATATCTTACTTTCTTCACAAGGCAGTCACGCCTTTGGCATGAACCAAGAATAGGATCTTTTAGCCAACATTTCCTCTCCCTTTGTTCATAATCATTCCACGTGTAAGGTCCAGATCCAACCACATATACATTCTCCCATGCCTTAGTGGTGTTATATACATTAGCCCCCTGATTGTCAATGGCGTTTAATGGTAAAGGCCTTTGACAGTCACATTGGTTCAGGCATTAACACCTTGGTAATCAGGCCTTGTGATGTTCGAAAATGGACACGTGGCTCATAGGGGTGCTCCTAGCCGTTTTAGCGCCTCTTCGTTTCTTAAGTTTTGGTAGATAGATATTACTCCTCATAAATGCCATGCCTCTTCACTTAATTGCAGTTGAGAATTTAAAAGGAATGTTTCTTCTTCATTCTTCATTCCCTTAGTACCTTCAGATTCTTCCAAAAACCTTAACCTCCATAAAAAAAATGTCGAACCTTTCTTCCGCTGGTTCCAACTCCCCGAAGCACACTTCAGGCTACTCTGCCAGTGCTTCCAGTGACCACACTCCTTCCCCGCCACCAAGCCTTGTGCACCCCCCTCTTCCTTTTCCCACCCTCTACCTCCTCATGTTTTCATTCTCGAAGAGGTCGCTCTCTTCAACTAGAGCGACGAAAAAGAGGAGGACTTAAAAGAACTTCGGCTGGGGGCTGAAGAGGATGCTGAGGAGGCAGCGATTGTTGCATTTATGGATGCCCCCATTAGGCGTAGGCCCTCCGAATTAGGCTCGGAGTCTAGTGCTTCAGAGCTTTTTGACTCTAAGGAGTCAAGCTCCTCTGACGGCTCCTCTGACAGTTCTGACTCAGGGGATGATGAAGGTGAGGAAGTGGAAGAGGAAGAAGAAGAGGAGGAGGAAGAGGAGATGAGTATATCCCCAAGAGGACTCTGGGGATGACTCAGATTCCGCCACGGTCTCCTTGATCTGCCTGCCATTAATCCTACAGTCCTTTTTTTTTTCTTTTTATTTATGTATTTGTTTTGTTTAGCCATTTATTGGCTTAAGTTGTAAGAACTTTTAACTTTCTTTATTTTATTATAGTTTTGTGTTGTTTTGTTTTTCTTTTATGCCTAGGAAAGAGGCGATACACCATAAGGGCCAAATCATGTAAATCCATCTTTCCAACTTTTGTTAAAAAAAAAAAAAAAATTAACACAAAAACATATATAAAAGAAAGTTTATTTAATTATATGTTTACTGTTTTATTTACATCATGCTTTATGTTTACTTTATCACATATAAAATCCCTACACAAAGGCACAAAATGTAAACATGTCAGTTAACAAAATGTGAACTTAAATCAAATTGAACCTTTTGGTGAAGGGTCATGCCTCTACACTTTGTCTGTGAAGGCAGTTTCCTTGATTTTAGCACCATCAACTACCCTTTCCTTGTCAGAGATTCAGTTTTCCCCTGTGTTGACACGTGTCACTTTTGAAAAGATTCACTTTTGAACCAACCTCTTTTGGAGGGAAAAAAAATTACTTCTCATGTATAAAAGGAAAAGAAAGATATTTCTCTTCCTTATTTCTCTCTTTTTCCCTTATCTTCTTCTTCTTGTTTATCTTCTTTTTCATCAAGCCGAAACCCATAATCCTTCCCAAACACCAAATCATGGGTGTAAAACGTGGTCTAAGATCCAGTTATGCAAAATTTGCAGAACTTACACCTTCAAAGAGCAACAAACCTCTTCTAGGAGGAGAAAAAAATCCTTCCATAGAGGAACAATGGATTATCCCTCCCTTCTTCGAAGACAATCTGTTTGATAAAAGTCTCAATTGGGATTTAGCCCTTTGTTCTGAAGATCCTCCTTACACAACATGTGGGGAACCTGATGATCTTTTAACCATTGATCTGGAATCAAAGCATATTCCCAGGCTTGGCACCTGTAGAGGGGACTATGCTCCCATCGTAGATGTAGTTTTTAAATCTCACACTTCTGTTTCTAGAGTTTGGAAAAGCTGGTGTCGAAGAGTGTTGGCTTATCCCCCCTTCATGAACATCTTACAAAGAGTGAAACGTGTGGACACCATTCTTGTGTTCTTTGGTCTAGAGATCAGCAAAGATAGTGAAAGTCTTCTCTCTCTTCTGTATCAATGGAATTCCACTACTCATACCTTCTTCACAGGGTGTTAAGAAATCTCTCCATCTCTAGAGGATGTTTATGAGATATTGAGACTTCCCCTACTTGGAGATGGTAAAGTGGTCAACATCTCTTTATCTCTTGATGAGTCTAAAATTGTGAAATTCTTTGAAGATGTGGTGAAGAAAACTTTAAAGAAACTAGTTTTGAAGACAGCAAGGAAAGGGAAAGCCCCTAATGAGGAAGTACCAGAAGATATTAGTGTTGGCGAAGACAAAGGTTCCAGGGCCAACTTCTGGGGATGGATCAAATACTTCTGGATGGAGTGTGCTGATGGCATGGATGAGGAAGCTGATGGAGATTCCTTGAAGGAAGGCATTGACTTTGTTGTCGGATAAGGTAATTCTAGCCCTTACGAATCTGAAGCCTTTATTGCCTTTATTGCCTTTTTACTTTCTCACCATCTGTTTAAGGGATATCCTCATGAGAAGATTCTGAGTAGATACTTCCCTTTAGCTGCTAAATTAGCCAAAGGACAATCCTTTCCCCTTGCTCCTTATTTCTTAGGAACTTTTTATTCTCACTTAGATCATTTTACCCTTGACTTGCAACACTCATGGGGTAGATTTCAAGTTGAAACCTTTGTACCCGTTGCCTTTCTACAAATATGGTTATGGGAACATTTTAGGAATTATGCCCCTACTCCTAAAGTATTAAGCTCTTGTAAGATTAGTCTGCCATCACCCCAAAGGCTGCCACACTCTTGGTGTTGGAACAAGATGGTAATGTCTTCAAATAGTTTTCTTAGTAAATTATTGGATGACCCTACTGATTGGACAGCCAGACCCTACTATGCCTTAGAAGGTGGACTTCCCCCATTGTTCACTTCTTTGGAAAGCATTTCTTTTTCTTGTTACAGAGACACCCCTTAGTCTGAAGAGGAACTTTCTTTTGTTGCTTGTGCTTTTCCCTCTCATCAATTTCTCCTGATTTGAGGGCAATCTTTTCTCAATTTCTCTCCAAATATCCCAAAAACCATGAAGGATACCAACAAATGGACCTTGTCACTTAGGTGTTTTCTCTTACAGCAAATTGGGTCTATCATATCCCAACTGCAGTCAAAGGGCAAAGAGGATTGTCTAGCTCTTTCCCTTGACAATTTCCTTTCCACACTGAGTGAGGCTGAGAGCCTAAGTGTCAATGTCAGCTAGCTAAAGAGCCGTGTCACTGCATTGAGGGACTTAAAGAAGGCAGAACCCTTTGTTCATGCTTCCTTGTCCTCACTTCGTGACTTAAGGAAAACTCTTGCATCAACAAAGCAAAAGAAACAGAATCAGCCTTACAGGTACATGTCACTTCCATCACTTAACTCCAAGAATCTATCAACAGACTTCAAGTGGAATGAACATCCCAACAAGAAGCAAGCTCTGCCCTTCAAACTCAATTAGAAGGTGTCACAGCAGAATGTAACTCATTAAGACAAGAGATTGAAAAGCTAGAAGGCAAGCTAGGAGCTCTGAGCGATCTAGACTTCTCTCTTGAAAATTTTAGTTTTCTCACAAACATTATTTAACTTTCAAGTTGTAATATTTTATGGTCTTGGAAGACCACGTGGTTGTGTTATAACTCTACTATGCTTTATTCAGTTAAACTATTTAGACATTGCATGCATATTATAAACAATAGCATATGAAATAGCTAAATATAAGACTTCATTTATAATAGTATGAGTTTTGTGGAACACAACATCAATCTGACATGATGGCAACACAAATATTTTTACAAGACTAAGCATGATACTTTTTAAGGTGAGCTCCGCTAATAGGGTTATATGCCTTTATACCTGCTTGATCCTTTAGCCAATAATGTCCTATGGGATGTGCTTCTTCCACTATGTATGGAACTTCCCATTTTGGAGAAAATTTGTGTTTAACAGCTCCAACCACTCCTCGCACATGAGGGACAGTTTTCCAAACAAGTTCTCCCACATGAAACTTTCTTTCCTTAACTTGGCTTTCATGCCTAGCCTTCATATTAGCCTGGTAAAGGCGGTTATGAGAGGCAGCATTATTACGCATTTCTTCCACCGCTTCCAAAGTGTCTTCTCTAAGCATCCCTGCAATTTCTGCCAATTTCATTGTTGGTCTTACTAAATCTATTGCAATAACAGCCTTCGTGCCATAGACTAAAGAAAAGGGTGAAGCACCTATAGCTTGTGACTTGGCTGTTCTATGAGCCCACAAAACTGTAGAAAGTTCCTCCTTCTATCCTTTTCCATTCTCCTTAGTCATCTTTCCCAATATCTTCAGTAATCTTTTGTTAGAGACCTCAGCTTGACCATTTCCTTTGGGATAATAAGGTGTCGATGTCGTATGTGAAATGGAATATCATTCTGTCAAATAGCGTACATCCTTGTTTAAGAATGTTGTGCCATTGTCAGAAATAATTTTGTTGGGTACCTCAAAATGACATATTATATTCTCCCTCAATAAATTAGCCACTGAGCTACCTGTTGCCTTCTTCATAGCCACAACTTTTACCCACTTGGTAAATAGCTCAGTGGCTACCAATGTCCATGTATATCCTTCAGAGGGGGGGGGGGGTTATAGGCCCTATAAAGTCCAGCCCCTAGTTGTGGAAAGGATATGGAGCCACAGTTGGATGAAGACTTTGATGGCTGGTGTGTATTTCATCCCTTTGTCTTTGGCATTCTTGACATTTTTTAACAAAGTCTTAAGCATCCCTTTGCATTGTGGGCTAGTAATATCCCTGTTGTAAAGCCATTTTCCATAGCTTCCTCCCACCCAGGTGTCCTTCTGGCTCTCCTTCATGAAATCTGAAAGAACACCATTGACTTCTCTAGTAGGAATACAAACCATCTACCTTCCTTGAAAGCTTCTTTTGAATAACTTCCTATCTACCACCTTAAACCTGGTCACATATTTTTTCAACGTTTCTCTCTGTACCTAAAGGTATCTCACATATGGATCCTACCAATCGTCTTCCAACAATTCACCATGAAGCACTTTGCTTGATCTGGAGGCATGATAGAACAAGTTTTACAAATCCTTTGTTCTTCCTTAGCATCATTGGTCATTTCTGGCTAGAAGATCCCTAGCCTTTGTAGTCTTCTATATAGGCTAACATCAAGATCTACACCACAAATATCATAGTGCAACTTATGCAACAGTGTCAATCCTTCCTGCCTTGAAACAAACTTCATCAGCAAACCTTCTGCTCCTCTGAAAAACAAATCCTCATTGATTCTGAGGAAGTCTTTCATATTTGCTGGTAACTCTGACCCAACATACTTCCCTTGAGCCATTGCTTTCAATACAGGTTCTTGTCAATCTTAAGGGCAACATAGCTCATCCTAGACCAAACCAGGTTCTTTCTCCACTCGAAGTGTCATTTTCTCTTTCCTTAACATGGACTTGGTGGCTAGGGTAGCCAGTGAGTTAGCAAGCTTGTTCTCATTCCTGCTAATCACCTTGTATTCTATGGAAGTAAAGTGTTCCATAATCCTTTGCACTGCAGCTCTGTAAGCAGCCAAACTAGGATTCTTTACTCCATATACTCCTTCAACTTTCAGAATCACCAAATATCTTCAACCTTTTTATGCCTAACCTTTTGACGGCCTTCAGCCTTACCAACAAGGCCTCATACTCTGCTTTATTATTAAAAAAAGGAAAATGTAACTTTTAAGCAAATGTATGTTCCTCTCCTGGTGACTTTAGTACCACTCCTATCCCTTCCCTCTAAAATGTAGACGAACCATCGAAATACATTGACCACTTCTACTCTTCTATCACCAAAACTTCCTGTTAAGGAGGTGAAAAATCACTTGTCCCAGAGAAGTTAGCTAAGAGATTAGCTACTGCCTGACCTTTAATGGCAGTTGGTCTTATGCATTCAATATCAAGGCACGATGTCAAGATGGCCCACTACGCCATTCTCCCTAATAATTGAGGGCGGGTTAAGAGATACTTCACAGGATTACTCTTGGTCACCAGCTGCACACGATGCCCTAAAAAGTAATGATTGAACTTCGACACGGCAAAGGCTAAGGACAAACATACTTTCTCAGCAGTTGAATACCTTAACTCTGGTCCCTTCATAAGCCTACTAATATAGTACATTGGCTTTTCTACCCCTTCCTGATCCTGGGCTAGTAATGCTCCCAAGGACTGTTCTGTGTTAGCTATGTACAACAAAAGAGGTTTATTAGGCAAATGGGCCACCATTGTGTGAGAATCCGCCAATATCATCTAATTTTTTCTTGAATGCTTTTTGACATTGATCACACCATACAAAGGTCATTCCCTTCTTAGTCTGCTCTATAAGAGGCTTTAAGATCTCAGCTAGACCTAGAATAAATCTTTTTAGATAAGAAACTTTTCCCACAAAACTTCTCAACTCCTTCAAAGTTGTAGGGGGATTGAGGGTGGTTATTGCTTCGGCCTTTGTGGGATCCAAATCAATCCCTCTTTGACGAATAAGAAATCCGAAGAACTTCCCTGAAGACACTCTAAAGGCACATTTGGAAGGGTTCATCCTTAAGTTGTGCTCTCTGCATCTTTCAAAGACTTGCCTCAAATGCAACAAAATGCTTAAAAGGATTATTTGCCTTCACCACTAGATCATCAACATAATCTTCCACCTGCTTATGAAGCATATCACCAAAGATCAAAGTCATAGTCCGTTGATAAGTAGCCCCTGTGTTCTTTAACCCAAAAGACATCATTTTATAAAAAGTAGTTCCTAAAAGGTGTCCTGAAGGCAGTTTTCGAGGCATCTGCTGGGTCCATAGAAATCTGATTATACCCACTGTAGCCATCCATAAAGGAGAAACGTTCATGACCAGCTACTGCATCTACCAGAATATCAACATTAGGAAGTGGGAATTCATCCTTTGAACCAACTTTATTGAGATCCCGAAAATCCACACAGATTCTTATCTGACCATCTTTCTTCTTTACAAGAACTATGTTAACTAACCAGCTTGGACATTCAATTTCTTCAATGAAACCTCCTTTAAAAGCTTTTTTTATTTCAACCTTTATCTTTTCTTCTACATCCAAACGGTATTTCCTTAGCGGTTGCTTTACAGGCTTAGCATCAGGATCCATCTTCAACTTGTGCGTTACCAGGTTCGGGCTCAAACCTGGCATTTCTTGGTAACTCCAAGCAAAAACACCCTTGTATTCTCTCAACAAGGTTATCAATTTTCTTCTTTCTTCTTCAGACAAACTCCTACTAATTTTCACCAATCTTTCACCTTCTTCTCCATCATTCAAATCAATTTCAACAAGTTCTTCCTGTACATTCTTCACAATGTCATTCATGTACTCAAGAGCTTCTTTCATAGGCTCCTCAGCTACATGAACCTCTTCTGGCTATTGTGTCAGATTAAGGGAATTAGGCTCACCATCCTCCTCATCCCCTTCCTTCAATCGTCGGAATTCGTATACCACCCGGCCATCAAGCCCGATGGTTCTTCTTATCTTAAAAGGTCTTTTTGGCTTTACAACTTCACCATCATCTTCTTCCTCTATTTGCTGAGCAATAGGATTAAAAGGAAGAATTTTATTCTCACCCTTAGGCTTATAATCTTGATATAAGGCTGCTTCAGCAAAATGGAACTTTACTCTATCAAAAAGCATCCTAGTGGCCTCAATAACCACCTGCCTATTCCTCTAAATGGCCTTCACACATTGATGATATGTGGAAGCCACAACCTTATATGCCTTCAGCCAAGGACAGCCTAGGATGATGTGATAAGATGTACTCCCCTCCATTACATGCATAAGAGTGGGTGCTCGAATTGGCCCAACCCTAAGATCTAGAGACACATGCCCTAGGGTACTCTACCGTAAGGATCCTAATCCTGCTACCTGAAGTGGCTCTGGAATGATTCTTTCCCTTGAAATACCCAGGGCATCAAATGTTGGGAGAGGAAGAATATTAATAGATGCACTAGTGTCTACCAAGGCCCTTTTGATTTGAGATGCTCCCAAAAAGGTAGTGAGATACAAAGGTCTGTCACCATCAACAACTCGGTTAACTAAATCTTTGCTAGAAAAGGTAACTGAATCCTTTGCTTCTTAATATGCCACTTGCATCAAGCTCCCTTCAACAGCTGCCACTTCATGATTCCTTTCCATCACCCTGGTCAAAGCTTGAGCTACCTCTCTTTTAGCTAATGGCCGAAGACCTATTCCTTCAAGAAAGGAGTGTATCTTATCTTCCTGCTAAATTCTTGTTACCATTTCTTCATCTAAGGAAGGTGAGGGCGCTAAACTGCTACTAGCCATGTTCCCTGCTTCCTTTTTCATGGGATCCTCATGACCCATGAAGAAAGTCATTGCTACCTCTGGTCTACACATCCTTGAATCAACCTTCTTCCCAGCTTTGATAACCAAATCTCCCTTGACTATCCTATCATGGAAAATGTTCCTCAAAGCATAGCAATCCATGGTATGGTGATCACATCTCCTATAATACCTACAGTAAAGTGGACATCGCTTTTCTTCCTCTGTGGGTTCACGCTTACATTCAGGCAACACTACTACACTGTCCTTCAACCAAGCTTCTAGGATACTGTATACCTCTTCAATAGACATAGTAAAAGGAGGAGGAATACCACCTCTCTTCCTTTTCTTATCTTTGACTACTTTCTTAGGTTCTTCTGCCACAACAACTTCCACCTTCTTACCTTCTCTTCTCCAAGGCTGTCTAGGCGTACTCACAGCTTGTGAAGTCGAACCCTTTGAAGGCTTCCTCACGAACATGCTTATTCTCCTCGCAGCCTCTATAAGTCTTGTAAAACTAGAAATCTGCAAGTTTTCGAGATAAGGCTAATATTCATATAGCATACCTGCAATACAAACATCCACCAGCCTTTCCTATTCTATAGGGCCATAGCATAACAAAGCAAGGCCTTTGAACCTGCGAATATACTCCAACAACCCCTCAGATACCCTTTGCCTTTCGTGCTGTAGATCTGACAGCGTGAGCTTTTCTTCCAAAGTAAAGAACTTTTTCATAAACTGCGCTACCAAGTCATTCCAACTCAAAACCGACCCTGGTGCAAGACTAGTATACTAGGAAAAAGCACGGCCTTCTAACGACTTAGAAAACTCCTTGAGTCTCAACTTATGATTATGAGAGTGAGCTGTCAGTGCATTTACATATCGTCTGATGTGCTCTCTAGCATTCCCTGTTATGCCATCATATTTGGGAAAAATAGGAGGAGTGTAGTTAGCATCCGGCTATCTCTTCAAGATAAGGAGGTCTGGTATCAACATAAACAGCACTCCCCAACTTCTTAGCTTCAAACAAAATAGCAGATATGTCTTCCTTAGTCAAGTAAGGAGATCCTTGAGGACCTTGACCACCTTGAGAGCTTGAGGTATAGCTGTTTCCTGACACAAAGAATGAAACTCTGCCCACATAGCAGCCTGGGAACGCTGAAGGTCTTCAATTGCAGCCATAATATTCCTGTTCTTGGGATGACCAGCCTCACTAGAGGACTTTGTGCCTTTAGAGTGCGTGGATATGTGATTTGCACTTGGCTCTGGCCGATGGTTTTCACCCACACCAGTCAATACTCCTGTAACTTTCTTCCTTGGAGGCATGGAGAAAGTAACAACAAAATAAAGGTATATAACCCAACCAGGACATACTTAAAAAGCAAATAACCAGAGATCCCCAGTGGAGTCACCAAAAATGTACGTGCAAGTTAGATTTGAGCTTATGTAAGGAACTAAAATAAGTTATCTAATAGTACACCAACATGTCAAAGCCTGAAAAGATGCCAGTTTCGACATGACACTTGGAAAAGAAGAAGAAAGCGATGGTAGGACATGAAAAATACGCACATTTAAACAAGAAGAAGTTAGTGACGCTGAAAGAGACACAAGATGTATGTGGAAAAGTCTAGGAGGAGGATGAAAAACCACAGTTTGAGCAAGAATGGAATGTTCTTGCTCTGTTTAGATTGTATTATTTGTGAAAAGAGGTCAATCTCTTACAATAAGGTTCTTCCTTCCTACCAACTTTCTACTCTCTTCTACAAATATCTACTTGGGTTCTTACCCTAACAATACAGCTGCATGTTCCTCTTATACTCTAAGGAATATGGCTGAGTACAAAGACATGTATCAAGTCATCATCTCTCTATTTTGGACCCTTCCATAGTTGTGATATTATCTGCTGAGTAGAGGATAGAACTTGCGCCAACATGGCACTAGGACCCGTGGGTAGGTGACTTTGCCTCTACCTAGGAAACCAATTCTGGAAATTGAGAAGGACATTAGGAGTGTTGTGAGTGGTGCACCTATCTCTGAGATGGTCCAGTATACATTCAACCAATAAGGGGTGTCCCCATAGCTCTTGACCTTGAAAAGTCACTATCTCCCTTTTGTGAGTGCTTGAGTACCATATCAGGTGCATATCTTACTTCCTTCCCAAGGCAGTCACACATTTGGCACAAATTAAGAATATGATCTTTTAGCCAACACTTCCTCTCCCTTTGCTCACAGCCATTTCACGTGTAAGATCCAGATCCAACCACATAAGCATTTTCCCCTACCTTAGTGGTGATATGTACAGCTTTCAAACCTATCCCATTTACTAATTCCTTTCTTTGGGCTCCTCCAGCCTGTTTGCTTTCTTTCCCTTTCTCATGATTCCCATGGGCTGAATGCTTCATTCTTTGGGGCTTCCTTGGCCCATTTGCTTTCTTTGAGACCACTTATTATTTTGTGGGCTTGCGGACCATCATTCCTGCCATCCTGGCCCAATGGTCCTTACTTTACTGCTTTCTTTCTCCACATTTTTCATATTTTTGGGCTTTTTCTACCATTGGGCCCTTTTGTCAAAATTGGGCATCAACAACATTTAATAACAAGATTTAGGAAAAGTTTGAAGGGTTTCTGCCCAAACTGTTTAGAGAGAAACCTTCTTCTAAAATTAATGAAAATATTTTATAGATTTTTTACATGAGTATTTTTTTTTTCAAATTTTTATTAGTTAATAGCATACTTAATGGAATTTTTTCATCGGAATTAGGCAAAATACCTAAATTGGATAAATTTGAAACTTAGAGGACTTAATTAAATGAAAGTAAAGTTATAAAATTGAAAAGAGTTTTAGTTAAACTTAGAGGATGCAATTTGCATTTTAGCCTTTAAAATATTTAGTTATGTTAATTTTTTCATTAAGAGTTGTAGCTGTTGGCTACAACTTGTAGCCAAACTTTGTCCTTCATGCATATTGATTGAATAGGAACAAAAATTTTGAATTTATCTAGAGACTATGATTACCCAACTAATCCATTGATACAGATAGATAACATCATCACATTCCAATGGCATGGACATACATAGGAATGGAACCGCGATTTAAACTTTGGGGCTATGTTTTGTTATTGTTATTAATAGAATAACTAATGTGTTGACTTCCTCAAACCTTAAATGAGAAAAGTATCATTTCTTTTAAAATTTGGGGTGAAGTATAATTCCCCCAAATCTCAAAGGAGGTTAATTTGTTAATTTTACCCCCTTTTTAAATTACTTAAAAGTAAATATACTGTGGTTCATTAAATCATCAATATAATGAACTACATATAGAAGAATATGAGATTCTACCATGTGACATGTCCTTTGATTACTCTTTCATTTAACCTTCCATCTCACTCTTCTTTGAAAGGAAATATGCACTATCCAGGTAGAATCTCAAACTCTTTTGAAAAATTATAACATGCATGGCCAAGACGACCTCAGTATAACGCTCTAAATGAAGTGTCCATACTTCCTACCTTTCATATAGTTGTCCATACTTCCTATCTTATAATTCCTACAATTCAATCACAAAAATTAACACCCAACCACATTACAATGTAAAATACAACAAGAGAGGGCCAAGTTTGACGTGTGAAAAGAAAAAGGAAGGCAACTTCAAAGGAGAGAGAGGACGTGTGATAAGAAAAAGGAAGGCAACTTCAAAGGAGAGAGAGAGAGAGAGAGAGAGAGAGAGAGAGAGAGAGAGAGATCTGCTTGGTGGATAACCACCGTTGCCATGTGAAGTCCTAATATATTAATTTTGAACAGTAATATAATTAAATAATTTGTTATATTATTACATAATAAAATACTAAGAAAACCAGGAAATGTGACTATAAAATATGATATCTTAGGATTCCGTTCCAATGTTATCACCAAACAAATTGATAGGCCAAGAATGTATTGACCCTTGTGATGAATTAACAAATTGATTAGCCAAGTTAATTAATTAATTCAATTAGCATACAATATGCGTTGAAGCACAAACAAATCACTAATTAACTAAATGCAGCGGAAATTAAATTGACATGGTGATTTATTTACGAATGGGGAAAACTTACACGGCAAAAACCTCACCGAGTGATTTTAAGGTTACCACTCCGGAGAATTCACTATTATCACAACAAGCGGTTACAAGTAAAGGAATCCCAGTACCTTATACCAACTTATAGTTGAACCCTTACTCCAATACCCAATTGGACTTGCTCTGTAGTGACAATCTTTCCTTGTAATGCATAGCTCCTAGTACGTGACTAACCAATTCGATGCACAGATCCTAGTACGCGGCTTACTCACCAACTTGAGAAAGATGTTGGCTGCAAAGTTCTACAGTTCATCACACGATGAAGATCACGAAACTTCTTGGTTACAAAACCCTATGGTGTACAAACACAGCAGCTTCTTCAAGAGAAAGATGAACTAGGGCAAATTCTATCTCCAGTCACAATTTGCATGAACACAACTTTGCTTCACACTCGCGCAACTTTTGATAGCCCTTAAAACAATCCTTATAAATGTTTAGAGTTGTGAGAAAAGAAAGCCTAAACATGTACTTACGGATTGGATTGAAATTAGCTCTGAAAAACTGAATTTCATAAACCTCAATAGATAGCTTATTTGTTAAGATAGCTGTCAAGCATCGGGTTTCAGTAGCTTTTTAAACCTCGATAGATACTAACTATCGAGATTTAAAATCTAGCACTTCTTCACTTGTTTTTTGAACAAACTTGCATGGTTTTAACACTTGATCTTGAAACCTTGTTCCTTGAAGCATTAAACACATCCTAGATCTACCCATTTACAAGTAAAGTGCATTTTGTCAAAGGATTAACCAATTCTAATTTGACATATGTTCCTAACATTAAATCATATATGTCCTAACACAAATGAATATGAATGATAATTCCATGACAACTTTTTTTACTACTTGTAATATATATATATATATATATATTGATATTGAATTATTTAACTTGTAAATTGATTCCTATTACATTATAATAATCATTACATGTGTACTAAACATGCCCCCAATTTTCTTTTCATATTTTTACATTTTAAAAACCGGATCGATGGTCAATTTATAGTCAATCTAATCAAACCAGCCTTTTTGGATCTTTAAAAATATGGCTATAACTTTTTTGTTTTTAATGATGAATTAACTTGTCATGTGACATGTAAACGAAAAGGATGTTCATGTCCCGATGTCCCTTTTAAAATTATTATGGCATGTTGTATTAGAATACAAGCACAATCGTCACAGCAATCCATTTCATAAGGAAGATAATATACAAAACATAACATCATTCTTAATTTATACAATATATATTTAATATGAATCACAAAAATAATGAAATGAAATGATCTTTACTTCTATTAAATAAGTGTGACATATTTTGTTATTATCATTATTTTGATAATTCGATAACTTGGTGTCTTTGTCGACAATATCAAGAAGTATCGGTTTTTTCTCCTTTTTTTTTTTTTTTTTTTTCTATTTTTTTTCAAGTATCACGGTTTTTTCTTTTTTTCTTTTTTCTTTTTTTCTTTTTTCTTTTTCTTTTTAAGTATCAGTTGATTACAAGAATTTGAATCATATTTTATTATTATTACAAGAACTGTTATCAGTGTTCCACGCTATAAAATAAGTGACAACTTTCTGCTCCGTTGAAGGCGCAGTAAACAAGGATCAATCGCAGGCAAATTTTCACAAGAGAAATAGCCAATGAGACTATCAAGGCCTGGCCTTTTCCTCCTATCATTTCTTCTGCTCTATATAGTGCAGAGGCCTACCTTTGCTACCCAAAAGGTAAGCACTAGCCCTTCTTCTTTGAATATTAAAATATCTTAGCTATGTAGTACTGGTGCTGTTGATAAATTATTTTCTCTTTGTTTTATTTTCTTAAGTACTGTTTGATTATTTCATTATTTATGTCCAATCTTTTTTCTTTTTCTTTATTTTTATTTTTATTTTTTTTTCTTTTGTGTGGTTATAGTCATATGTGGTGTACTTGGGAGCCCATTCACATGGCCCAGAACTCTCCTCAGTTGATATAAATCGAATAACCGACTCTCACTATGAGTTTCTTGGATCATTCTTGGCAAGGTACTTACATGAACTCATTATTATAAGTGATTTTTGAACATGTTTAATTTCTTTTTTTGCAATCCAAATCTTGAGTTTTTTATCATGCAGTTATGATGTCGCAAAAGAATCCATATTTTACTCATACACAAGGCACATCAATGGTTTTGCGGCAACCTTAGACGACCAAGTAGCAGCCGAGATAGCTAGTAAGAAATCTGCTGTGTCCTTTTTAGCTACTTGCTATATACTCTCATTTTTCTCTCTGTACCTTATCTTATATATATATATATATATATATGTATATATAACTTGTATAAATAAACTTTTATCGAAATGTAGAACATCCAAAAGTGGTCTCTGTTTTCCTGAACAAGGGAAGGAAATTACACACAACTCGATCATGGGACTTCATTATGGAACTCGACCATGTTGGGTCCAATCCTTCCAGCTCGATTTGGAAGAAGGCAAAATATGGAGAAGATACCATTATTGGAAACCTTGATACTGGTGAGTATTTTTCCTTGGGTTTTACTACTACATGTACTAAGAGCATACATTACCATTTTAAGAAATTTTTTATGAAAAATTGAAAAAGTTGTCAAAATGTTTGATAATTTTTCATAAAAAAATTTCTTAAAATGAATGATTAGTGTATGCCCTGAGGACATATATTAACGAGACCCCTTTTTTTTTTTCTTTTTCCTTTTTGAATTTTTCATTTGAATTGTATGTAATTGAATAATCAGCATTTGAATTGTATGTAATTGAATTAATCATGAATAATCATCATTTGAATTGTATGTAATTGAATAATCAGCGTTTGAATGGTATGTAATTGAATTAATCATCATTTTAGTTCACTGTCAAGTACAAATCATCCTTTTCTTTCTTATTTTTTTTGGCTGAGACAAGTACACATCATCCAAAATGCAGAAAATTGATAAATAATATATATTGAATCTGGACTTTTGACTACTACGTTCAACTGTCACCCTAACATTAATTATGAGAAACTGATGTTTATAAACTATAAGATTTGAAGTAATCGTATTATATTTGATTTTTTATTTTTCTAACTGTGGATGTGGTAAATGCATAGAGCACTTCTTGAGTTTAGCAAAAGAGATAACTAGGTCCAATTTCATGCATGAGAATATTCATAAAAAAAAAAAAAAAAAAAAAAAAAATTAAATAAATAAATTGAGGGTCTTCTAGGCAGACTAGGCCAGTTGTGTAGACTTTACTGTTAAGCCATTGGACCACCATTAATTGGCATTGGTAAATATCTGGCATCTAGAAAGATTCTTTCCTTTTCTGACTATGCCCACTTGCTAATCATGTTTGCCTAAACCTAAACATGAATGGATAATAATAAGTAGGTAGAATTAAATGTGTAGTGATTGAATATATTTTTTCATTGAAAGTTGATTAAAATATAAATCAATCTAAATAAATTTTAGGCTTTAAAAATAAGTAAATAAACAAATAAATTTAAGAGTTATGTTAGGGATATTATAAATTTTATTATATAAACCTTATAAACTGATGTTTTATCAATAAACAAAAAGTAATTCAAATACTTCTTTATAATTTTGTTGAACACATTTACTACCATATTAGTTTGTAAATTATTTGTAACAAGATTTTGTTAATGAATATCCTAAAAAACATTGATTAAGATGCATTTAATACTTTATTAAAAAAATATTCATTTTTACCCAAAAAAAAAAAAAAAAAAAAAAGGTTAAGAGCTATACACAAATATCCAAAAAAAGCACACACAGCTACAATGATTGTCTGTTGCGTAAGTATTGGATTTTCTTTAGCCTCACTTTTTGTCCAATGGGTTTATATACCAGGGGTCTGGCCCAAATCCAAGAGCTTTAGTGATGAAAAGTTGGGACCGATTCCATCAAAGTGGAAAGGAATCTGCCAAAATGACACTGATTCTGGATTTCACTGTAACAGGTACCATGCTTTTTCTGGATTTTTTCCCCCTAACCTTCTATGCTTCTCTTTGATTGAACTTTTGTTAACATGTTAGTCAAGTTTGATAAGTTTTTAATTCAAACTTCCCAATTTTCCCACTAGAGAATGTTACAATAGCAAAAGTTTTTATGTCAATTTATTAGTTAATTATCATAAATTTATGCAGAAAAAAGAGAGAACAACGAAACAAGTAGACAAAAACTAGCTTAGTTTTATCTTAGGCTTATTGTTGGTGATGTGAAAGAGAGAGTTTCAGTAAGAAAATATAGATGTGAACCCAAATACATTCAAAGAGCTCTGTTTCATGCCAACCAATACACTGCAAGAAAAGAAGATCAAGCCAAATGCAATTCAAATTTGACTTTCACAGTTGACATACTGAAGCCAATCACAGAAAAATTGATTGTTGTCAAACTAATGGAAAAATGTATTGTTCTTTGATTAAAAATGGGCTCTAATCAAAATTGCCAGGAAAAAAAAAAGATATTTAAATAGATTTGAAATGATTTCCCATGACTTTAAGAATAGGGTTTCTGCCCATTCGCTAATTGCTAAATTGTGTTATTCATGCCCAATGCCCACATGGGAGTTAAGAGGATCTTTTCAACAATGTTGACTTTTAAAAACCTATGTGGGCGAACATCGGCTTTAAAGGAGGTGTGGAACGAGACTGAATGGTATCCATAAAGCAACTTTAAGTATATTGAATGAGTTGTGCTAGGACCATCAAATATTGCACAACTTTATACCACAACTCTCCAAAGCAACTTTAAGTATATTCAATGAGTTGTGCTAAGACCACCAAATATTGCACAACTTTGTGTCACAACTCGCCACGTGGCGAATTGTGATTGGTGAAAGAGTGTTTGTAGGCTATGTGAGGACACACCTTCACCAATCACAACTCGCCACGTGGCGAGTTGTGGCACAAAGTTGTGCCATTTTCTGTGGTTCAAGTATTTTCCATATTCAATACACTCAAATAATTTTTTACTATTATTTTTTGTATATATAAAAATCTTTAAAAGAAAAAAACAAAACAAAACAAATCCTTTTATGTTTGGCAACAGATTTCGATAATGGGAGTTGTCAATTTATGAAATTGTGACGTGGATAGAATAAAATGGAGACAAAAAAAAAAATATATGGGACAAATTCTAATTAATTTGTTGAGAATTTATAATTAACCTCAAAAAGTTTGAAACTAATTAAGAATTTGTTGTCATTGGATGGGTATGAGATTCCGCTTATGATGGGTTTTAGGGGGTTTGAGCAACAAATCGATAAAAGAAGGGTGTATCGTCACGAAGGATTAAACCATGGATGAGGTAGTTTAGGTTCAACCATGGGTTTGGATAAGCAAAAGCGTCATAACTTCGTTAGTCTACGGAGGGCCATGGTTGTTTTGGTCAAAGAGATATATAGGACAGGTTGTAAATGGAGTTTTGTTTTCAGAAAACAAGAACTTTATTATACCAAAAAAATATAACAAAGTCTCACCACAAAGTTTGAAATCATACAGCCATATACGGTCAAAATCAAAATAGATAAGTACATCCCTAGGCAAGTTAAATGAAGCCAACACTCTTGTGCTTGATTCACGCCATAACATCCGCACATCTATTTGCTTCCCTAAAGCAAATATCCATGCCTTCCTTGCCTGGTACAAAGTTTACTTCTTGTGCCAAATGAGTCTAGGCAACAAATGTCTCCTCCTTGATACAGTTTATCTTTGTGACTACTTAGTAAACTATATTACTGAGGCAAATAAGTCAACAACTACCCAATGTCTTAAGCTCTTGAATCTTGGGGATCAGATATATGAGAGTTTGGTAAAGATACATTGGCATCCTCTTCTTCAAAGACCAAAGAGCTAGCCTTCTTAACTTCTACATATGTGACATGAACACTGAGTTCAGGACTTTCCTTCATTGACAAACTAGTTTGCCAATAAGATATAGAGATCGTGAATTACTTTCTTACAAATGTAGCTCTCTCTCTATCATCAGCTATCCAATCATCCACACTATTTTGAATGCTTACAATTTTATTGTTTTTCTTCTCACCATTAATGTAGAAACATAGTATAAGGAAGCGTTCCTAACTCCCTGAATCAGCTATTAGTCCTTAACTTGAAGGGCCTAGCTAGTCAAAGCTCTTCTTTCTGCTTCAGAGTGTAGAAAACCACTAGGGCAGCATTGGCTCTTCGTGCACTAATCAAAAAAAAAAAAAAAACTGCTCTTTATTCCATTTAATATTGTTGAAGATATAGTAGTTAAAAATTTGATTAGACAATGATGATTATTTTAAAGGGCATTTTAGTAATAAGGAAAAAAATGAAATACTATTACCTAGAAATTTGTGTGTAGGGCACAATAAAAATATATGAAAAGAGAATTTCTTTGTTTTGTTTTGTTTTTTTTTTTTTTATTAAATAAAGAGAATTTCTTGTTGGGGGCAGGGCATCCACAACTATACTATTTTTAAAAGATTTTTATTTTTATTTTATTATAGAAAAGGGGAGACTGTTTTTTTTTTTTTTTTCCTGCAATAGACCCATCACCAATTCTCTTTCCTGATTGACACACCTCCGACTTGGCCTTCTACAAATGAATTGAACTAGTCTCACAATTCCATTGCCACTTCTGCCAATACCTTTTCTCGTGCCCAATTTCACCTTCTTCACAAACTGCACACAATTATCTTAAACCTAGAATAACCCATTGCATCTTTAGTTTTTTTAACATAAAAGCACACTATATATTTTACTTATAAATTTTAGTAATATTTAGGGAAATGTGAGACAAATTATACTATATACAACATGAAAGTTCGGATCTGTGCTAAAACACACGAGCTTATTTAGACCCCAAATTCAAAAATACAGTTGGATTGCTTTTACTCTAACTTAGACTTAGTACGGAATAAAAGTAAAAAACGCAATCACCGGATCTACTCTAGTGCATACACATGAATAATAAACAATAAAAGTAAAGCACAAGAGTAACGGAAGAGAGATGCAAACATAAGACAACACCAAGACGTGTTATCGAAGAGGAAACCAAAATACTTGGCAAAAAACCTCTCTGTGACTCTCCAAGTCGAAATCAATTCACTAGTGAATAAGTTGGAGTACATGAATAACGAAAAACCCTCCAAGCCCAATCTACCCAATGTACTTGAACCCTCCAAGCTCCTGCTATCAACGGACTTCTCGGAGTCTTGTCTTCACTAGCTTTTCGAATCCCGCAATACGCCCGATTGCATCTGCCAAGCCTCACTGGCTTCTTTTGGCAAATCCCCAAAACTTCCCAAGTTCCAAAACATTCTCTACACTCTGAAAATGTGTGGGTTGTGTTTGGATGTAAATCTCCTCTCAAGGTATGACAATGAGAGAGAGAAGGAGAAGAGGCTACAATGATTTCTCACTAAAAATGAGTAGCTCTCTCTCTAAAAGATGGGTGTGTGCGTGTTGTAGAAAACCTATCTAGGGTTTTTCTCTCTGAATAGCCTCTTTTACTTTTGTGGGTAATGAGAGTATATATAATATGGGTGAAAGGTAAGAAAGTCACATTTAAAATCTTCCAGGCAGAATTTTTCGCGGGTACCTCACGAGATGGCCTGTCTCGTGAAGCACTCGCGAAATACAGCCTGGCACTTGACTTTTCAGCTTCCAGCATGTGCTTCTCATGTGCTCTTTTCGCAGGTTACTCTTTTCGCGAAACTACACTAATTCTTCATTTCATGCTCGATTCTTCATCAACTTAATACTAAACCCAATACAATAAAATCTCACAAAATACAAGGAACAAAATTAATACAAATACAACACTTTTTGTCATGGAATAAAGTCAATATAAAACATAGTTGCAAATCACAACTTTACAATCTCCCCCTTTGGCTATTCTGTGACAAAACACCCTATAACAGACTCTAGACTTAAACATGAGTTTGAGAATAATAGCAAAACCCACTCACACCTAAATCTAAAACCTGTGATGAACTTGGAACATATATACCTATAACCTGAAATACTTTCACAAAACACATTAGACTCTCAAAGTAAAGCAAGTAATAAAAGGACAAGTATAATGTAACAAGTAAAATTGCGATCAAGTAAACATGATGTGAAACATATGATCAACTTGATCAAATACATGACAGTTATATGGAAATGACTATAATGATTATATGGCAAAGCAAAAGATCATCCGAACATGCAATTAACAAAGCACAATGGCATAAGAATGTATGCATATCCAACACATAAGCACAATGCGATGAGAGCAACAAAGCATAGATATTAAAAGTAACTCAAAGCACCATAAAGTAATAAGAAAACAAGCATAAAGTAAAACAAATCAAAACAAGGTTTTCTCATAAAAATATGCATTTTCCCGTATATGCATATCCCCTATGACTTTCTCCCCGTACGAATGTACACAAAATAGAATTTCTCTCCCTGAGAATGTGCACATTAGTCATATAGAAATGATGATACACTCCAATATACTCTCCAGTATACAACGCATTCTCTTACACAATGTCAATGTAGAATAATTACGATTTTTTTTTTAAAAGATAAAAACGCAAGCATCATGATGATCCATTTGGTTGAGAAAATCAATGCACCGCCCCTTCTCACCAAAAAAAATTTGGGTTTATCTAAAAGCTTCACTACCTTCCAAAAATGTATTGTTGCAGAAACTGCTACACTAAGGAGTAAATAGGTTTTCTTTTTAAATTTTTTTATTCTATGTAAAGGAGTTTAGAATTAGTTGTCCTACAAGTTAGGACATGAAAGTTTTGTCATATCCACTTGATCATATTTTAAACTAACGTATCTAAGTCTTTTTCTACCTAAAAAAAAGGATCTACGTCTCTTATTCTATCTTAGCTTGTAGTCTAAAATCAAGACAACAAATAATAGTTTATGTTAGCTATATAAAATTGGGCAAAATATTATACAATATATGGTTTACATCGATCTACTTATCCAAAATTGTTAATTATACTTTCATCAAAAAAATTTGTTAATTATACTCTAGTTTACAACAATCCCTTTTTAAATGAACGATTCAAGACCTTGGTCTTCTAAATTGTTTATTATACACTAGTTTACAACAATCCCTTTTTCATTGACAATTGTTTACTTTGTTAAGATGTATGAAAAAAATAATAATAAAGAAGTTACTTTGCTAAGGCGATTGGACTTGCATGTGCATGTGTGCATGAGCACATGCACTTGTGTTTGCATTAAAGAAATTTGATTATAAAATTTGAATTGTCTTACTTTTAATCACTTTAGGCATGAGAATGAGATACCCACTTGCTTACAATATGTCAAATTAGAAAATTTTAAAACTACAGCTAATTTTAATACAAAAGATCGTCTAAACTAAGTACGATAAATCGGCTTTACAAATATTTCCTAGAGTGGCCATTAAAAAACTTAAGTTTATTTTTTTATTTTTTTTATTTTTTTTATCTTTATAATCTAATAAAAAAAGAACTTGAATTATATTGACATAAAAAATAATAAAAAATATACTCAAATACATGAAATTTTACGATGTCTTTCTAATAACAAAAAGAAAAAAAAAAGAAAAAAAAAGGATATATGAACGCTATGAGCTTAAAAAATAATTATGTATAGAATTTTTTTTTTTTTTTTTTTTGGAAGTATAAGTCATATGAACACTTTGAGCTTAACATAAAGTTGTTCTTGCAATGAATACAATTGGTACTACATTTTTTTTTTTTTTTTGAGAAGAAGAAGAAGCAATTGGTACATTAACAACATAATAAATAAATTTCTTAATTGTTTTTTTTTAAGTGTATAACAGTTAATACATTAGTTTGTAAGTTATAGATAGTAAAATTTGTAATATTTCTATCATCATTGATATAAGAAGAGTATATCTCCCATCCGTGATCATTGATAGAAGTTTTAAGACAATTGGATTCTTTAGTTAATTAGTAAGGGTTACCAAATAGCCCATGTTCCATGACATTGCCCAGTAGCCCTCCAACCCACCAGGCTAGTGGAAGGCCTAGCCTAGTACTATTAAGGCTTCTGGGTAGCCCACTAGCCTAGTGGGGCAAGCAGTGGACTAGTTTTTCTGCCCATTGCCTAACCCATTAACATGAAATGTATAACCAAAAAACGTTGAGGGGTTAGGTTTCAAATTTGAAACATGAGAAAGACTTTATGACCACACCTTTAACCTCTAGGATATTTATTATGTTAAATTATGCTTATTAAATATATATTTTGCTAGTAGGCTAATAACTTTGAATTTAAAAATAAAAATGACTTTTTTTTTAATTAAAATATAGCAAAAGAAAAATCATTTGAAACTTTAATAAAAAATTAAATAGGTTTTGTCAAAAAAAAAAAAATGTAATCATTTTTGAATTCTTTGATTCTTTTCCTAAAAAAATAATTTGATTATTTTCTTAAAAGATATATTTTGCCGCTGGCTAAGCTTCATTCTCACTTTAATATATTTTTATAAATACATCAATGTACTTATATATTCCAATCAATACAAGCTAATCAATGGCTTTGTTAATATATTTAGG